>BQNB010023516.1:0-61714 GCA_026074375.1 Tanacetum coccineum
TACTCAATAATTAGATTTGATAACCTTAAATTTTATCTATAAATACATAATTAGATATACTCCATAGTAAATTGTTATCGAGAAATCTGTTATATTAAAAGGCACAATATACTAATGGCGGCGATCAAAAAAAATTTCATCAAAAGAACAATCTGATCTACTACATCTCCTGATTTGAATCTGTTAGAACCCCTGTAATTGTGATCATCTTGTATGATCGCATAACGAGCGTGTTAGGCGGATTTGTAACCTTGGGATCATAGGGATTAACTTTGTTCCTTTCTCTCTTTAATCAATTTCCATTTCCGTTCCAAAATCTCTCGCCTCTGTCATGGGTCCTCTCAAACAGACCTCCCTTCAATCCAAAGAAGATCAAACCTCGAAGATATCTAAGTCCGTGTTTGTCACTAATTTCCTAGAAGATTGCACCGCTCGAGATCTTTGGAAGGTGTGCAATGGTTATGGCACAGTGGTTGATGTATTCATTCCATTTAAGAAATCCAAGGTAGGAAAACGATTCGCTTTCGTTAGATTTATTAAGGTTTTCAGCTTGGATCGTTTGATTGAGAACCTGCGCACTATTTGGATTGGCCGCCACCATCTCCACGCTAATGTGGCGCGTTTTGATAGACCATCTAAACCTTTTGCAAAACCTGCTAAACCTTTTGTTTCCTCTTCCAAAGATTCCTTCTCGGGTCCGCCCAAAAACTCCTTTGCTTCGATCTTTAAAGATGGCCCATTGCCTCCGGTCAATGAACAAGTTTCCCCTGATCCGGCTCTTGTCCTTGATGCCTCTTGCTTAAAGGAGTATGATTTCAATTTCTCCCTAATGGGGAAGGTTAAAGACGTTGCCACTATTCCTAACATGTTCAATGCTCTTTCGAATGAGGGATTTCATAACGTTAAACTCTCTTATCTTGGTGGTATGTGGATTCTCATTGAATTGAATGACTCTAAGTCTAAGGATTTGTTCCTCAATCATACTGGTGTTGGTTCCTGGTTCGAAACAATTATGCAAGCCTCCAGCTCCTTTGTTTGTGATGAAAGGATCATTTGGGTCGAAATTGATGGTCTCCCGATAAAAGCTTTGACACCTCAGTCTTTTAGCAGGATTGCTTCTCTTTGGGGGGAGATCGTGGATATAGGTGAATCATCTCCCCACTCCTTATCCAGTAGGCGTATATGTTTGAAAACGAAAAAAGTCGATATCATCAATGAAAAGCGCAAAGTCATAATCCAAGGAAACGTCTTTTGGATTCGTGCTAAGGAATTGAAAGCTTGGGTTCCATCTATATATGAAGATGATGATGATGTGCTCTCTTCAGATGACGATGACCAGCAAGTCAATGTTGCCCCGGAAAACAATGGGGACAAGGAAAACATCGATTCTAGTGATGTTGATAGGGTGTCTGAGTCTAGCTTCTCTCATGTTAATGACTTGGTTTTTGAGAACCCTTCTAACATTAATGCTGGTGATAACGCCTCCAAGTCTGCTGACCCGTTCAACATTTACCCTCTTCTAAATGAGCTTAATAACACAGTTAACAACCCTAATAAGTCTGGAATGGATGCAAGTATTGGACCGGAATACCCCCAGGTTTTACCCTTGCTGACATAGGAGTAATTCAGATAGTTTCACCGGTGTAAATGAACACTCTTACTCTTCATCTCCTAAGACTAATAAGATGAACTCGATTGGAAAATTTTCCCCTGTAATCTCTATGAAAGGCGGTTCCATTCTTGATGTCATGGATGAACTTGTAAAGGTTGGGCAATCAATGGGTTACAATATGGACGGATGTGCGAAAAACATTGAGGCTATCATTGGCTCACAAGGAGACTTCAAAATGTTTAGATGAATTTCTTGTCCCTTAACGTTCAAGGACTTGGAAAGAAGTCAAAGAAAGACTGGATCAGGGAGCTTTGCATAAAACACAGGGTTAACTTTCTTTCTATCCAAGAAACAAAGATGGAATCCATCGACTTATTTTCCATTAAGGCGATATGGGGGAACCTAAATTTTGATTATGCGATGTCTCCTTCAGTAGGTTTTTCAGGTGGTATAGTGTGTGTATAGGATCCGTATTTGTTCTCCAAACATCACGTGTCTAAATCAGATTATTTCGTCGCCATAATGGGCACTTGGACCCCTTCCTCCACAAAACTTCTCCTTATCTCTGTTTACGCTCCTCAAGAGCTTTCAGAAAAGCGAGCTTTATGGAACTATCTTCGTAGTTTAATAGATAGATGGGATGGTGATACAGTCGTTATGGGGGATTTCAACGAAGTCCGCTATGATCATGAAAGGTTCGGTTCCTCTTTTAACACTCAAGGCGCCAAGGCTTTCAATCATTTTATATCTCAGGCAGGTTTAGTTGACATCCCTTTGGAAGGATACTCTTTCACTTGGGCACATAAATCGGCTTCCAAAATGAGCAAATTGGATAGGTTCCTCATATCTGATGGTTTATTGGTGATGTTCCCTCATCTTTCTGCTTTGTGTTTGGATAGACACTTATCTGACCATCGTCCTATCCTTTTAAAGGAATCGTCGCACGATTTTGGTCCTATTCCGTTTCGTTTGTTTCACTCTTGGTTCTCCATGGAAGGCTTTAGTTCTTTTGTTGAATCCACCTGGAAATCTATGGATGTTAATGAGTCAAATGGGCTGATCCGTCTGAAAAGGAAGTTACAATCTCTCAAATCTGCTATCAAAGAATGGTCGAAAGAAGCTAGACTCCGTTATAATGAAAAGAAGCTTATCACCCTAAACAAACTTTCAGAGACTGATAAACTAATCGACCAAGGTAAGTGTACTAACGATATTCTCTCCACCAGAAATAACCTCCTAAAAGATCTTCATGATCTTTACTCTTTGGAAGCCGCTGACATCTCCCAGAAAGCCAAGATTCGTTGGTCTATCGAAGGGGACGAAAACACAAAGTATTTCCATGGTATTCTAAAAAAACGAAGATCTCAACTAGCTATTCGTGGAACGCTTGTCAATGGCGAGTGGATTTCTTCTCCTCATGACGTTAAACAGGAATTCCTCTCCCACTTCAGGAACCAATTCTCGCTTCCTGACTCTCCTCGCATTGGTTTTGATTTCCCTTTTCCTAACAGACTTTCTTCTGATCAAATAGAAGATTTAGAGCGCCCTGTTTCATATGACGAAGTAAAAAGTGTTGTTTGGGGCTGTGGTACCAATAAATCGCCGGGTCCGGACGGCTTCACATTCGAATTCTATCGAGTGTTTTGGGCGCTAATCGATCGTGATGTCTTTAATGCTGTTTCTGAATTCTTCGAAAGTGGGTGTATCCCTAAAGGTTGCAACGCTTCTTTTATTGCCCTCATCCCCAAGATTCATGATGCCAAAATAGTGAAAGACTTTCGCCCTATAAGTCTTATTGGTAGCATTTACAAAATCATAACCAAGATCCTTGCTAACAGGTTATGCTTTGTCCTGCCTTCCCTTATAAGTGATGTCCAATCGGCCTTTGTTTCTAATCGCAACATTCTTGATGGTCCTTTTATGCTTAACGAGTTGTTATCCTGGTGTAAACACAAAAAGAGGAATGCTTTCATCTTTAAGGTCGACTTCGAGAAAGCTTTTGACACAGTAAAATGGGACTTTCTTTTAGACACGCTGCAGGCCTTTGGTTTTGGTCAGAAATGGTGTAACTGGATCAATGGTTGTCTGCAATCCGCTACTGGCTCGGTTCTTGTTAATGGGAGCCCTTCTTCAGAATTCCAATTTTTCCGAGGTTTGAAGCAAGGAGATCCTATTTCTCTTTTCCTTTTTATTCTGATAATGGAATCTTTGCACCTATCTTTCTCTAGAGTTATCAATGAGGGCATTTTCAAAGGTATTGCGATAAACCCTTCCTTCTCCATCTCTCATTTATTTTATGCAGACGATGCGGTCTTTGTCGGAGAATGGAATGACTCGAACATCAAAACTGTCGTCAAGGTTTTAAAGTGCTTTTTCTTAGCATCCGGTCTCAAAATCAATCTCCTCAAGAGTAAGCTGATGGGTGTTGGGGTTAATCCAAATGAGGTGTCTAGAGTTGCTACATCGATTGGCTGTTCCACGTTTACGGCTCCTTTCAAGTACTTAGGAGTTTCTGTTGGCGATAATATGTCCAGAATTGCTTCGTGGGACGACATCATCATTAAAGTCTCTAATCGTCTTTCTAAATGGAAGCTCAAAACGCTCTCGATAGGTAGTCGTTTAACCTTACTTAAATCGGTTCTTTCATCTATACCGCTCTACCATATGTCTATTTTCAAGGCACCTATTGGTGTGCTCAACAAACTTGAAGCCATTCGTTGGAATTTTTTAAATGGGGTTGATGGTTCGGAATGGGGGATTAGGGGTCTCTAGCTTATACGCCTCCAATCGTGCCTTGCTTTTTAAATGGGTATGGCGTTTCTTTTCGCAAGACACTTCTTGGTGGTCTCGTTTTATCCAAGCAGTTCACGGAAATCATGGGGCTTTTGGCTCTCGCATGGTGTCCTCCAAAGGTTCTCCTTGGCTTGATATTATCAGGGATCTCTCTACCTTGAAATCTAAAGGTATTGACCTCATGAACTTTATGAGGAAAAAAATTGGTAATGGTCACAATACGTCTTTCTGGAATGATCCTTGGTTAGATGGTGAGATTTTGAAATCTTCTTTCCATAGAGCGTTCGCCTTGGAGACTTGCAAGTCCATCAGTGTTGCCTCCAAACTAAACCACCCTTCCTTGACTCACTCGTTCCGAAGACTGCCTAGAGGAGGGGTGGAAGAGGATCAAGTTTCTCTCCTTAGCCAACGCATTAACGATGTTGTTCTTCCGGATTCAAACGACCGCTGGACCTGGAATTTGGAGGGCTCAGGTTTGTTTTCGGTCAAGTCTGCCCGAAGGGTAATCGATGATACTCTTTTACCTTCAGCTGGCGTCCCCACTAGATGGATCAAGATCATTCCTATCAAAGTGAACATCCTCGCTTGGAGAGTTTGTCTAGACAAGATTCCTACCCGTTTTAATCTTTCGATTAAAGGTATTGACATTCCAACTATTCTTTGTCCCCTTTGCAATGCTGCTGCGGAATCAACTTCCCACATTTTTTTCTCTTGCCTTCTCGCTCGCCAAATCAGAAGTAAAGTATTGAGATGGTGGGAGCTGGATGATATCCCTTTAGACTGTTATAACGATTGGCTTTCGTGGCTCGTTAACTCCCGCCTGCCAAAGCACGTGAAGACTTTCCTCGAAGGTATTTTCTACATTATGTGGTGGATCATATGGCGTTTCAGAAACCAATCCATTTTCGGTTCCAACCCTCCTAGGCGTGAGTCCTTATTCGATGACGTAGTGCAATTATCTTATTTATGGTTTTCTAGTCGATGTAAATCTAAACTCAATTGGGTTGATTGGTTAAAAAGTCCCAATTGCATTTCTTTGTAATTTCTTCTAGCTCCTTGCTAGTTTTCTAATAATATCCGCCGTTCAAAAAAAATGTACAGGAAAATAATGGTCATTATGAGTTAAGCCTCTTTAGAGGACGAGGTGCAGTAACGCACCTTTGCCGTTAGACCTATGTGGTTGAATGTTTGTGCTCGTTACTTCACTGTTCACTGTGAAGATACGTTTGGGTCACTCGTTGATATATCAACGAGTCATTGGTTTTTATTATTTTTTTCTTTTCGATTATAATTGTGTTGAGTTTGAATATTTTGTTTTGTGTTTTTGGTGTTTTTCCGATTTTGTGTGCGTATGTGCACAGTGTGTGCAGGGATGGAGCCAGAAACTTGTATAAGGGGCCTAAATTTTTTTCTTTAGTAACATACAATTTCTTCTTAAATCATTTTACGAAATAATGTAGTATCTTTTTTCCGAACAGGTTCAGTCATACAACTAAATTGATAAATTACAAACTAAAGAAGTTAAAATACGGATTAATATTTATTAGTGCTTGTTATTAAAGTGTTTCTCGTCTTTCTTTCTCCTCACTTAGATATAAGGAGATATTCGATCTAAATGTAAGATAGGTCCTAGTTTTCTTGTACATACCTTTTACGGGCTTTGAGCTTTAAGGTTGTTTCTAAGAACCATCGTCTCATCGGGTAGGTATGCAAGTGTTGGGGGTGGCCGAGCACCCTTCAACCCCCCCCGCTCCCCCCCCCCCCCCCCCCCCCCCCCCCCCCCCCCCTGCGCGCACTAACTCCGTCACTAAGTGCGTGTGTGTTTTTTTTTTGAGAAGATGAAGTGTTTGTATAATAAAAGTCAAAAAGACTTTTGTTTATTTGTGTGTTTTTTTATATTAAGTTATATAAATTATTGAATTAATACTTTATATTTATTTCTTAATAAGTGAAAAATTAGTTTGTTCGAAAAAAAAAAGTAAAGAAAATAAAATAGTAAGTACTAAAAGTGTAAGTTAAGTGCAAAAAATTGTTGATGTTTTTGAGTAAGTGAATTAATTGTAAGTTTAGTGAGAAAATAATAATATGACATGATAATATGAGATGACAATAATTTGCTTGTTACCGCACATGCTCTTACAATAATTTGCTTGTTACGTGGCGGCATGATCAAGTTTCATGCTTTTGCGGTTATGGCGTAGCCTTTGCATTTTTTAAACGTGGCTTAAGGCGGCCCAAAATATAAAATATTTCTATATTTATATCATATTTCGTATATATTGAGTTTACATAAAGCATTGTACATATGAATAAAGTTAAGAAACTATCATTACATGTAATATTCTTCATTTTGAAAAATAAATAAATATTATCGGAATTGAATCTAAAAGGCTCGTCACGCCTCACGCCTTAGCGCGTCATATCACGCCTTTTCACGCCTCATCTCTCGCCACGTCTGGAGTAGACACCTTGATCCGTTTCGTAACATGGAGGTCATGCTTCACGCCTTAGCGACACCTTAACGCCGCAAAAACGAAGCCTTTTAAAACACTGATATCAGATGGACATATATTTACTTTTCTCACAAGTAGCTGGGAAACCACATATGTTGTAGGAATTGAGGCATAAATATTATGCAATATATTCATGCTTTAATAAATTCGGCCAGCAGCAGCAATTTCTACATCACTATGAGCATTCAATTGCATTTTTGCCTCAAAGAAGAGGGAGGTTGATTGTGATACTTCTCCTTTTTAATAAAAGCCAAATTGTGTGAAATATTTGTTGTTTCAAATTGTATTGTTAAGTGACAAGGTTATAAGTTTAGAGGCAATTACATATATTTACTTAAATTTAGATATATGTATATTTTTTCAAAACTTGCTTATACATCATTGCACATTATGTATAAAAAACTTATATTTAAAAAATAATAAAAAAATATACAAGTTTCATTGAATATATTTAAAGTTTAACAAGAAAAAGTCAGTAAGAGGCAAAAAGTATGGAGCAAGTGTTCGAATAAGACTAGAAAAGACAAAAAAACTGAAAAGTAAATAAAAAAATACAAAAATATACAAATATGATAAAACTGTTCCGAAATGTATTATTCAAAGGTACAATTATAGAATGTGGCAAAACCAAACTATTAAAAAATAGAAATTACGAGATACATCTCTCTTTTGATTAATAAAAAAGTATGAGTGTCAGCTAAGCCACGGTTACATAATACACCCGAACTATCCTCCCTTCAAACACTCTCCTAATATGTGGTTTTGCAATAACCCCGACTCCCGTGCTCTACTTTGACAAATGTTATATAAAATAATGTAAATCTGTATATACTAATTAATAAATTGGCACATGTGATAAGTATCCTCAGACTCGGTTGCAAGTTATGGCGAACTCACATCTAGTATGAGATTTACTTAAAACCGTAACGTAAATATAAAATTTAATCAAATGAGATAAATTATGCAGACAATGAGCACCCGCACAAATGTTCTGATAAATTGCCCAAATAGCTCAAAACTAACGTAAATAATTTTTTTCGTTTAACATAGCAACCTCACTTTTTCATGAAAAGTCCATAGGGCTTTTTCAAACGTGGCTTAGAATTTTGGGCCTTTTTAGTATCAAACGGGTCCTCGAAGTATATGCAAAACTACATCTTTTAGCCCAATAAAAGCTATGTTAGGAATACGAAAAGTATCCGTCACTTTCAATATAGTTAGTCGAGATCGTAGATTAATCATATGTAATGTTAGTAAGCTAACCGGGCCAAAGACACATGAAAAGCCCATAAGTTAAGCCCATGGCCGGTTACAAGCTTGATGTATAAATACCTTCTCCACACATGAAGAGGGTGTTGGTTGTTTATTTTACACATACACTTAATCTAACATTCTCTCCTTTGTTTCTCTCTCTAAGTGTTCATCCAACCACATATTTCTCTCTCTAAAACTCTAAACAAATTACATATTATATGTGTTAAAATATTCTACAATTGGTATCAAGAGCCATGTGGTGTTTGTGAAGGTTTTGTGTGCGTTTTCCTACTCTTTTTGCTCGTTATTTTGGTTTGATCCATTCAAAAAGTTTTCACTTTTTGAGGGTTTAAAAACCATAAAGCTTTAAACTTTTTTCCTTATTTATCTTTGTTTAGGCTAGAAGTACAAGAAAATCTTTGAAAAACCATCAAAAACTTTATCTTTTTAAGTCTTTTTTGTTAGAAAAAGGGGTTTTGTATCAAGAATCTTTATTTCAAATTTTTTTTGTCAAAAACGTTAAAGTTTGTGTTTTTAAAGTTCTAATAGTCTTAGATAGGTAAGGAGTACAATAAAAATCGGATAAAAACGTCAAAAAGTGAGTCTTTTTAAGATTTTTGGTTTTTGAGTTTCGAAGTGTATTGGGCGAACTATACGTATAGGCGAAGTATACAACTTTGTTATTAAGGCGATTTATACGTTTTGTTCAGGCGAAGTATACTAGCTCTTTGTTCAAGCGATTTATACATTTTGTTCAGGCGAAGTATACAAATTTATGTTCAGGCGATTTATATGTTTCTTCAGGCGATTTATATGTGCTTTTTCCTAAGGCGAATTATACGAATTTCTCAAGGCGATTTATACGTTGTTTTTGTTAAGGCGATTTATACGTGAATCCCCTCAGACTATTTATACGTAGTTTGCTAATGGCGATTTATACGTAGTTTCCAAAGGCGATTTATACGTTGTTCCTTAAGGCAAATTATACATAATTTGCTTGGGTAATTTATACGCTTTACTTGGGAGAACTATACACATTCATTAGGAGAATTATACTATTGTTCTTTGATTTGTAAAATCCTATGAAAACTTGATTTTCCGGTTTTATCAAGAATTGTAAAATCCTGTGTATTCCAAAGACTCAACTTTATTAATTAAACCTTACTTTAACACAAAAACCTCCAATCATTGTACGATCATCTTTTATCTTATCACATTAAAATAGATTCAATTATTCTACTTGGACAAAAGAATACTCTTGCTGAGTATATGATACTCTCCGGTGCTGACAATCGTCCACCTATATTGGACAAGGACTTGTATGATTCTTGGAAAAGTCGAATGGAACTTTACATGCAAAATAGAGAGCACGGAAGAATGATACTTGAATCAGTTGAAAATGGTCCACTCATTTGGCCTACTGTTGAAGAGAATGGAGTGACCAGAACAAAGAAATATGCTGAATTATCTGCTGCTGAGAAAATTCAAGCTGATTGTGATATGAAAGCTACCGATATCATTCTTTAAGGTCTAACTGCTGATATCTTTTCACTTGTGAATCATCACAGAGTTGCTAAAGATTTATGAGAGAGAGTTCAATTACTAATGCAAGGTACCTCTTTGACTAAGCAGGAAAGAGAGTGTAAGTTGTATGATGCATTTGATAAGTTCACTCACATAAAGGGGGAAACACTTTACAAGTATTACTTGAGATTCACTCAACTGATTAATGATATAAACATCTACAACATGAAAATAGAGCAATTTTAAGTGAATACAAAGTTCTTAAACAGTCTTCCACCACGATGGAGTAAGTTTGTGACTGATGTCAAGCTCGTAAAGGATTTACATACTACAAATTTTGATCAACTTCATGCATATCATGAACAACACAACTCCATGCAAATGAAGTTCGTCTTCTGCGTGAACGCAATCAAGATCCACTTGCATTTGTAGCAAATCAGCAGATGACACCACCTCACTTCAACACTTATCAGTCTTCAATACAACAATCCTCAGCTTCAACAACAGTTTCCACCATCTCAATATGGATCAATTCATCCCACTCAACATTACTCATCTACTTATCCATCATAACCTCAATTCAATCATTGATGTGCTGTCGTGTAGGGTCAATTATTTGATTATCAAGTTTTACATTTATATTTAGCCGACAAACCTAAAACAACACTTTAAAACGAGCAGTGTACACCAGTCAATAGGAGTTTGAGTAAGTAGGGTGTTCAACAACTAAGCAGTAAAATTTAAATCCTATATTCTATTAGTAATTATTAATTAGTCTATTTTCTATTAAAATCCTAGCTAATGTCACGTGTCGAAATGAAATGGGGGATTCAGCCTGAGAGACTGGCACATGTTTGGTGGAAACAAATACCAATTCAATACACAATAAAAACACAAAAGATGAAGATTAGAAGATAGAAAAGCCGATAACAAGCCAATGATAAAAACTGATTATGCCTATTAAATCCGGTTCAATGCTTGGTTTGTTTTTTAGTGCAATGATTTACATTATCTCAAAGCGGCATATCAATCTTAAGACTTAGGCGGGACATCATCCTAGACCTAGACACAAATATAATCATCTGTCACAATTAATGCATTGCGCATTCAAAGCATCATTTAGTTTAAATTATATCTTTCTTATAGAATTAAAGCAGTGGTGATAACCTTGTTAAAACATCTAGCCCAACGGGACTTTACTTTAACTCACTTATTGTTTGAAGAGTGTTTTATATACTACTGTAGTATGAGTCCAAAGCTATTCTATTTTTCCAAATCTTTATCAGTTAATTAAGAGCTATTGATTGATGAAAACATAAAACGTGGTCACCTAACCCCGGACCAACTAAGCACATAAACAGAAAGGACAAAGACATAAACGATATTTGTGAACCTATATGGTTCAGTAATATAAGACAAGATATGAGAGCTATCCACCGGTATCTAGATTACTTGGGGTTCCCGTGACAGACAGATCCAGTTGAAATGATAGGGTTCGCAATATTCAAACACATAAACAAGAATGAGGAGATAAACTTAATTAAGCAAAAAAAAACAATCAACGATAAATTAAGAAATCGCTTTTTAAAACAAACCAAACATTAAAACATTCCTTTCATAAGATGCCTAATACACCCCTAAGAAGGCTTGATGGAGAAGGAAGGCTACTACCGCCCCGATGGGTATTAGCCCCAAACATGTATAATTAATACACAAAGCGATACACTACAAACAAATACAATCGCACTGATTAAAGAGAGTAAAAA
The DNA here is from genome assembly GCA_026074375.1 of Tanacetum coccineum. Lineage (NCBI taxonomy): Eukaryota > Viridiplantae > Streptophyta > Magnoliopsida > Asterales > Asteraceae > Tanacetum > Tanacetum coccineum. The sequence continues at coordinate 11,463 of BQNB010023516.1, forward strand.
TGGACACGATGTCTTCTATTGCATCGTCAACAATACCCCACTATGCTAGCCCAACCTATATGGCTGATCTTCACTCTCTCTAAAATATCATCACTCTCTGATGAGTAAGGATAAAAAAGAAATGGACATATTGAAACACCACATACAAAAATAACAAAAAAAAATCGTTTTTAATTTTTAAGGTCTTCTATTTTTATAAGTTTTATTTTGACACATAGTTTATCTATACGTAACCAACGACACAACAACCCACCTCCCACAAATAACCACCCCGTCTCCCATTATGTCGATAAACACCCTAGCTTAAAAGGCAACTTCCACTAGAAAGACCAGATTACACAACACCACGACACACACGCAAAGCTACCAAATCCACGTTCGAGTACCCAAATTACTTAGAAATCTACTATACCCATTATTACCAGATTATCCAGTATCTAAGCACTCGTTCTCTTCATATGGGATATTCCGACGTCAATCGCTACATATTAGGCGTAGTCCGACGCGCCGAATAATGGGAATTAGTCAAAAAACCCAAAAAAAACAAACCGTTTTCCCATAGTGAAGTCTTGCGCCAGATACCGCCAAAAATCTCTTTATAAAGTTGCTAACCCCAGGGTTTATGAGATAGAATATTCTCTTTTCATCAATACCCCAGAGACATCCTCACATGTCTTTCCAGTTTAACAAGAAAGCTCCAAATTACTTAATTTTATGCGCCTTTTAACCAATATCTTTCACAAAAACACTTCCAGAATTTTACCCCAAAAATAAAAAACATAAAACAAAAAAACAATAAACCGCATTTATTAACATTAAACAGAAACAAGGTGATATGTACGCCAAAAATCCGCAATAAATTATATAAAAGTGGGCAAAATATATGTGTAATAAATGATAAATAATAAAAAGTACGTTATTTTGATGTACAACAAATCAAAATACAATCCCCCACCCCCACCCCCAATACCAACTACCAACCCCCCCACTTGAATCATACTTGTCCTCAAGTAGACTTTAGAAAAAACTTTAGTTTATGAAAATGTATCCCGAACCAAAGTTAAGGATTTTCCGTTTAAGCATCATTTTATCCTAATCACCTGTACATGACCAAGTTCCTCATGGAATATGGAAATGAAAACACTCAGATCACTCAACTAATCTAGGGTGCAACATTTAAGTAGTATGCTAAATTGCTCGGTCGTGATTAGTTTCGTATCATAAGCTTGGCAAGGATACATGTTGAATCGTTTTAAGCTCAAGATTGTTTAGATCTTATATCTAGAATAATAATAACAATGATAACATATATGCATAGCGGAATTAAACAAAGAACAATGTTATTATCAATAAGTTTTTATTACCAAACATTTCCACCAAGCCTCAATATTATTTGATCAAGATAATACGGTTACCACTTGTAACAGGGATCAACGATCCTTGAGGCTACACTATCTATTAACTAATAAACTAACTATCTAACTGCTACAAGTCTACACACGTTTTTCTGTGTCTAGACTCTCATTAGAAGCATACTATGATACACACATGTTTCTGGATACATCTAAAACATACGACCTATATCTCTTTATATACTAGAGATATTAGGTTTACAAAGGGATAAACATAAATCTTTTAAACATTTAACTTGATCTTCTGTTATCTTTATCTTCTTAAGGAGATCTTCCAGAATCTTTAATATTCTCCTACATCTTGTAGAATTCTTTAATGACGATTTTGATCCTTTTGTTTCATTACTTGTTTCTTTTGTCTCATCAAATCTATAATTCCCAACAATCTTCCCCTATTTGATGATGACAAAACAAACATGTTCTTGTACGAACTTCATCATAAAGCCTTTAATCAAAGCTTCCCCTGAAGTTGAGATGTGATCATCTCCCTGAATGAAACAAAAACTTCCCCTTAATTCAGATTTCCTTTGTAACCTTGACATGTCACCACACATAATAAGCTGCAAATCATATCTCTGTAATCTTCTTCCCCTTTTTGTCATAATCCAATAGGGGTCTTGTGAAGATAAGCAACTTGAATCTTTACAACTACAAACCATATACTACACTACTAATCCAGCCTTCCAATGTCTCAAATTACCCTCCATGACGCATAATAAGAATAATGAATTCAAGATAGTAGAAACTTAAACTAACAGTAGTAATAAACAACTAGCAGTAGTAATGAAACCCTTCACCTCAAGTGGTGCATGAACATAACCTAATGGTTAAACATTTTGTCAATTAAGCTTCCCCTAAAACCAATATGTTAACCATCTCTTGAATCTTCAATTCTGTAGGCTCTTTGTAATGATCATTGATGAAGAAAACTAAGTATAACAAACTTGATGTAGAAGTAGAATAACCCAAACTTGTGTCTTATGTCTTGTACTATTCACGTGACTCCAAACTTATAAATAAATCTGTGAAATATACGTAGATCGCGATCTCTTGACAAAAATCCTCATCTCTATGAGAACATAACAAGTGATAGCAAATGTGAGCATTGAGCACCATAAGAGAAATCACACACCTTTGTTAGATTTTGACAAGTCTTCATTAAAACATTGTAAGCACGAACAAGTTACCTCCAAATGTTTTAAGCCATTTGAGATATGATAAGAACACAAACCTAAGTAATTTCACTTCACCTTCAAATAGGCAATAAACAATCTTCCTCGTAATCAATTAATCTAAGAAATCCAAAAACGAGCCTTTTAAACGTTTAAGAACATTTAAAACCAAAACTTTACCTTCTGTGTGTGTTGTCCGAGATCCTCATAACTAACCAAGAATAAAAATCATATATCATCTGATATCGGGCAGTACTAACAGTAGAAACTGCTTCTAGCAGTAGAAACTTAACATTGACAACATAAAGTTTCCTCTAGCAGCATTAACATATAGAAGCAACACTAAGTAGTTTTCTTGACAGCACAAACTTTTACTACGAGCAGCACTAATAATATTAACAGCACAAACTTCTCTTTAATCATCTTTGGCAGAAGTAACGAGCCAACAATAGTAGTACTAAGTATGTGTTTGGCAGTAGTAAATATCAACGCGAGCAGTACTAACTTGTAACCACTGTTTAAGGATATTTTTTAGTATCACAAAGCTGTCACGAATCCGTCGCTAATATGCATTCTCCTTCCTCCCATAGCCTGTAGCAACACATTATCTGTCACTAAACTGTCACAGATCCAATTACTCCTTCCTCCAATGGCTTTTTGTGATGCTTTAAGTGTCACTGATCTGTTGCTAATCTGTCACAAATTCGAGCAGTAGTAAGCAATAACAATAGTTGTAACCTTTTAAGCCACGATTTGATCTTCTCCTTTGTTTTGTGTTGGCAGTAGAAACAAATAACAAGCATCACCACATACTCTTGTAACTGTATAAATGTTTTGCTACTGTTTAAAACCTTCCTTTACCCAATTCGAGCCTAATCAATTGAAACTAACTCGAATACTTGTTGTCAACCAGTAACTTCAGTCGACAATCAAAGTAATTCAAGTAGCAACCATCATGCCTTCATGAAACACCAAGCTGCTAACACATACAAGAAACCATACGTCATGTTTTTATCAGATTTAGGGTTTGTACAAAACCCTAATTGCACCGATTTAACCTAACTTCAAAAACAGAAAATTTTAACCTTCTTTTCTTCAAAACACGACATCAAAAATGTTGGAATATGAACAAATATAAATTATATATGTCCGGGAATTTATTCAAGCCTAAGGAGACGCACACGTTAATATGTAGAATAACGTATTTAATATATTAAGGTAATATATTAATTAGTGTTTAAACAAACGATAGTTAAAAGTTTAACATGAATAAATATTAGTTATTAATAGTTAAAGGACTAATATGCAAAACCGAGAAAAAGGAAAGTTTAGTTTTTTCCTTTCTTTCCTTGGGCCGGTCGAATACCCACTCCTTATGGAGGTGGGATTGCTTGCTTGCTCTACAAGTTGTAAGGAGTATATAAGGAGGTCTTAGGGTCCTTGAGAGCTCATAACTTCAATCCCTAAATCTCTCTTTTGTCTCTCTTGGTGTTCGACCGGATCCAAACCCACAAAATGGTTTGATTTTTCTCCTCTCATGTCGTGCGATCTAACAAACAACCCTTTAGGGTTTTGTTTTGAAATTTAATCTCAAGAATGTGTTTCATATGTTGATTGATTCAAAGACGAAGTGATCGTTTGGTTTAAACACTACTAGTACTAGCATACACGTTGTTTGCTAAGAACGTATTGTGCGTATTGACTTAGAGGGATTATTCTTTGATCCCTTGTGTTTCGCGTGTGTAATTATGCACACGCGTATATTAAAGACGGTGTTACGTTTATTGCTATAAGCAGTTTAACGTTTCTTGCTAAAAAATACATATCTTTAATCCCTTGTTAATTATAAGTTCTATACGTGTTTGATCTTTCCGCTGCGTACTTGTGATATGTTTAATTGTTAATTAGATCTAAAATCCCAACAGTGGCATCACGAGCCATCGTATATGAATTTGTAATTACAAAAATAAAACTGGACAAATAAATTAGGGTTCTTGATTAATTTTTTAAGCCCTTTAGGCGTTTTATGCATCAAGATTCGATCTTTATGCATCAAGATCCAATTTTAATTGGTTATTAAAATTAATTAGACGATTTCTAGGTTGTATGCAATTTTATGAATAAAACTTGATGTGTTTAAATTGTTAATTGATCTGGTTTTATGTTAGATTAATTGTTAATTTGGTATCCATGATAAATACATGCATATTTTATCATGGAACGATATATGATATTGATCTAGTTAATTGTTAAAATTATTATGCAAATATGATGATCAAGACTTAAAACATAGACATTAAATTTATATGGTTATCGATTCACGACTTTAAAAGCTAGGGAAGACCTTGGCATGTCTTAATGGGGCCTAAAAGTTAATCTATGTGCTATGTGGTGTATATTTCATAAGGCTTACCGCAATCGATTATGTCGATGGCTGTGGTCGGAGTTTATAGACAGAATTGAGCCTTATAATGAATATGTGCATTTTTAATTATAAGATAATAGACATCATATCTTGATATTTGCATGGATTAATTGTTAAGTATATTTTTGAATAATTGTTATGTGAATTAGTTTTGTGTTTATATTGTTTTATTTTACGTTTGACTTGTGAGAAAATAAAAGGGGTTTTCAAAAAATAAATATTAAACATGACTAATTATTATGAAATCAGATTTATTATGGACTATTTATGTATTCATAATGTCTTTTCCAAATTAAAGTTTTATTTGAGGGTTAAACTAATGCTATGGACTTCATGGGAAGTACGGCTCCAATACCACTATAATAAAACTATAAGAGAAGTTTAAGGCAGAGTGGTCAACATTCCCCTAATTCCAGGTTTTTAATATGCTTCATCGTGACCTGATTTCTCTTCTCCACCCCACTTCTTTGTGGCGGCGATTGGAGTTACCGTGAACCATAGCATGTCACTACAGTATACAGGTTTTCCACCAATCATTAATCTTTATATTTGAAAACACGTTGAATCGTCAATTTTAAAAAGGTAACACTATTTATACATTAGATATATAGAAAATATGTTATACCATAATAAATAACTAAATTGAGTAAAGTTTTTTATTTAAATTAATGATACGAAGATGTATGCATGCTTTTTCGTACATATTTGTCACGACTAATATAATACCCTTTTTTTAAATAAGTTATTGCCATCTAATTTGTAAAAACACTTGTAGATGCTTTTTACTATACGTGAGACGTATGTAGATCGTAATCCCAAGGTGATTATACACTTTTTCGTGTGACGTTAGTGTTACATAATCACAGTTTTTGATTGGACGACTTAATCGGTTTATAGGTGAGACCTTAGATCGTGGCATAGATGGGATAAACATGCTTACTAGAATATTATTGTAATAAAGTAAGTCCCATATAGTTCTAAGAATTTCACCGGTGGCAATTATTGATCGTCAATTACCTTTTGAGTACACCATCACTAGCAGATCAACTGATGTGGTGGTGGTACGTCAAGTAGGATCCTAGTCTTAAGAAAATTAATTGTTTATTAAACACGGGTAGTTAATTTTCTTTAAGAAGTTTTATCGAAAATACTAATTCTTGAACTTTAACTATGTTTTGTAAATGGCACTACCTGTCTAAAACATAAACCATTCGGCTTTCAGGTCGATGTTTGAAATTTCTAGAAACAATTTCAGTGACTGGTTTTGTCAACTTAAGTTAGTCTTGAGAGTTGAAAAGGAAATTGTTTGTCGTTGAACAGCCTATTTCCCCTGCTTCACCTATCGATTCCGAGTACTTGCGCAGTGGAATGCGGTATATGATTCGTACTGAGGCGGCTTGTCTTATGCTCAGAAGTATGACTCCTGAACTTTAAAGACAATTCAAAAATTCATCACGTTATGAAATGCTTCAGGAGCTTAAATCTATGTTTGAGAAACAAGCTGGAGTGGAGTGGTTTGACCTGATCCAAACTTTCCATGCTTGCAAATAGGATGAGGTAAAACCAGTTGGCCCATATATCATTAGATGAAGAATTATGTGGAACTGGAACGTCTTGGTTATGTGCTCCCACAAGAGCTTAGTGTTGGTTTAATCTTAGATGGCCTCACTGAAACAAGCATAACATGGGGAAGACAGTTGGTGAACTACATGCTATGCTCATTGAGTATGCAAAAGGTTTCCCTAAAAAGGCTAAAACACCACAAGTAATGATGATTAAAGGTGGTAAAATCTAGAAATCCAATAAAGAAAATCGCTTAATCTAAAGGTAAGGGTAAAGCTAATGGCAAGGGAAAGGATAAACAAGTTTATATCCCTAAGCCAAAAAAACCCTAAATAAACCTTCTGCTAAAGAGCACCCAACAAAGGCATGATACCAGCCACCTAACAGCAAAGGAGGTGGGTCATTTAAGAGGAATTGTCCCTGCTTACCTTGCTGAGTTGATAAAGAAGAATAAGCAAGTTGGCATAAACTTACGCAAAGAAGAGCCCAATTTCTTGATGTCTTCATAATAGAATTATTTTCTTTTTCTACTAAATCTTGGGTGTATGACACTAGTTGTGGTACTCATATTTGTAACACAAAACATGGTCTTGGAGGAGTAAGAAAAGCTTAAATAAGTAGAAGCTATTGGAATTTTTGACTTATTTTTACCTAATGGACATTGTGATATGTTAGACAATTGTCATTATGCACCTTCTATTGACTAGAGGTGTTGTTTCAAGTTCACCCGTATTAGTAGAACATGAAGAATTTTCAAGTGTTTTTAGATTTTGGGAATATCATTTCTAAGATCAGTAAATGTTTTATTTTACTGGCTATTCCACAATGGATTTATGAAATTGATATGCAAAATCTTGTACAAATGTTAATTCAATTTAAAAAAAAAAAAAAAAAAATAAAAAAAACTGATAGCACTAATAGAAGCCAAACACAATTTGGACTTTTACTACTTATCTATGGCACTGCCGTCTTAATCTCATAAATAAATGAAGAAACACCATAGAAAAGCCTGCAACATAAGTGCTTTTAAAATCAATAATATGAGTCAGTTGACAAGCGTATCTTGTTTATTGGTATATGACAAGGAAATCGTTTCCACATCATCCCTGAAAGGGCGACTATCTTCTTGGAATAATACATACTGATGTGTGTGGTCTATTTAGACATGTGTCAAGACAAGGTGCTAGCTACTTCATTACATTCACGGATGATTACAGTCGTTATGGTTATGTTTATCTTCTTAAACATAAACATGAGGTCTTTGAAACATTCAAGGTGTTTAAAAATGAAGTAGAAAATCAACTCGGTAAGACAATCAAGGCTCTTCGATCAGATCGAGGTGGCGAATACAAAAGCCAAGAGTTTAAAGATTATCTTAAAGCTTGTGGAATTGTCCAACAGCATACACCTCTATACACATCACAACACAATGGCATGTCTGAAAGGAGATATCGTACTTTGTTAGACATGGTTCGGTCTATGATGAATCTTACAACTCTGTCGTTATCCTTTTGGGATTATGCTCAAGAATTTGCAACACGAATTCTCAATATGGTTCCAACCAAGAAGGTTGATAAGACACCATATGAATTATGGTATGGAAAAGTTCAAAACTTGTCTTACTTAAAGGTCTGGGGATGTGAGGCGTTTGTGAAGCGGGATACGCATGACAAACTCCAATAAAGATCTTTTAAGTGTATCTTCATAGGATAACCAAAGGAAACAATGGGTTACTATTTTCACTTCCAACCTGAAAACAAAATGGTTGTTGCAAGGTATGCTGAGTTCTTTGATAAAAGTCTCATATCTCAAGAAGTCAGTAGGAGGGCCGTAGATCTTGAAGAAATTCAAGATGGAGATACATCACCTTCTGAAATCACTAGCGAATTTCCTATGGATGTTGAAGGTTTTGAACCACCTCAAGAGGAAGTGATTCCGGTTCGTAGGTCCGAAAGGACACATCGAGCTCCAACATGCTTATGTCTAAATGTAGAGGCGGAGGAGCATAGTCTAGGGGATCTTAAGGAACCCACTAGCTATAAAGCTTCAATGTTAGATCCAAAATCTAATAAGTGGCTCGATGCTATGAATACGGAAATGCAATCTATGATATACAATATGGTATGGGTCTTGGTCGATCTTTCTCCTAATTGTAAGACTGTTAGGAGCAAGTGGATTTTTAAGAAAAAGATTGACATGGATGGCACTGTACACACCTATAAAGCTTGTCTTGTAGCAAAGGGTTATACCCGTCGCTAATATTAGAGCTATTAGGATTCTCATATCTATATTCGTTCTATGATTATGAGAAATGACAAATGGATGTCAAAACTGCGTTCTTAAATGGTTATCTTGATAAAGACATTTATATGGTACAACCTGAAGGTTTTGTTGATCCTAAACATCCCAGAAAAGTATGCAAGCTTCAAAGATCCATTTATGGTCTTAAGTAGGCATCAAGAAGCTGGAATAAAAGATTTGATGAGGAAATTAAAAAGTTTGGTTTTGATCCAAATCTTGATGAGCCATGTGTATATCAAAAGCCTAGTAGGAGTAATGTTACATTCCTCATCTTATATATAGATGACATAATCATCATGGGAAAACACATTCCAAGTTTACAAAGTGTAAAGGATTATCTTGGAAAGTGTTTTGCTATAAAAGATTTGGGGGAAGCAACATTTATTCTTGGAATCAAAATCTATTGAGATAGGTCAAAGTGATTGATTAGACTTAGTCAAAGTGATTACATGGATAAGATCTTAAAGAGATATAAAATGGATAATTCCAAACGTAGTCATATCCCCATGCAAGAAAGACTGGACTTGAACCAAACACAAGGTGCTTCAACACATGAAGAGGTAAAGCGTATGCAAAATGTACCTTATGCTTCGGTTGTGGAATCTATTATGTATGTTGTAAGATGCACTAGACCTGATGTTGCGTTCGCGCAGAATATAACAAGCCATTTCCAACAGAATCCTTATAAACCTCACTAGACTGATGTGAAAAATATTCTTATGTATTTGAGAAATACTAAAGATATGTTTTTGGTTTATAGTGGAAATCCGGAAGCTGAACTTAGAGTTGATTGCTACTGCGATGCTGGATTTAAGACTGATAGAGACGACATCAAATCTCAAACAAGATACGTTTTCATTTTGAACGAAGGCACGATGGACTAGAAAAGCTCCAAGCAAAGTACTACCGCAATGTCTGCTACAGATGCTGAATATATTGCTGCTTCAGAAGCTGAAATGGAAGCTGTTTGGATTAGGAAGTTTATTTCAGTGTTTGGTATAGTACCAACAATAAAAGAACCTATTAAGATGTTTTGCGACAACTCTGTCGCATTTTTATTGCTAATGAACCGGGGGTTCAGAAAGGCGCCATACACTATCATAGAAGATACCATTATGTTCGCGAGTGTATTGAACTGGGCGACATAAATCTTCTTAAAGTTCACACAGATGACAATCTAGCTGATCCTTTTACGAAGGCTTTACCTAAAAGAAAGCTTACTCAACATGCTAGGAGCATAGGACTTCGTTTAGCTAGTAGTTTCATGTAGATCTGTGTTCTAGTATTTGGATAAGGGATATTTGAACAATTTATTTTATGATAATGATACTTTGTATTTTGTTATTTTTAACTTGAATTGTGTCCTATATTTGCATGTTTATATCCATGAATAATAATAGTTATTATTCTAAATTAATCCGTTGTCGATTAACAATATAGGAATATTGTTAAATTAAGACAAATCTGAGTAATTGGTGATATTGTAGATATTAAGGATGTGTCCACCAAACTCACATAATATTCAAAAGATGAATATTAGATTTCCCTAACTAACTAGAATATTACTTTATGGATCGTTGTCATTAAGTAAATCTTGTAAGTGATTTTATTTACAAAATCCTTAGACTTGAGATGCAAGTAGGTCTTGCATGTGTGGATTATCCTTCTTGATTTGGTTCTGGTTATCCTGAATAATGTAGCTATTAAGGATTATTTCAGAAGTGATTATAAAGCATGGTGACATAACACTTGTAGTCAATAAAGAATTTGTTCCTTCAAAATGTTACAGAATGATCTGCACTGGGCCTCTAGTAGAATTTAATCAAGATGTGTGTATTTGGGGTCGTACCGAATTCATGTAGAGTGTGTCTCATTGATTTTCGGTAATCTTGATTAGTTAACTATACGAGAAACGAATCGTTAATAATGAATGACCTTGATCCCTCTCCCAGTTTAACACGGTATCAGAAACAAAGGGATTGTAAATACCTAAATCATTTATCCGTGACTTTATGAAACCACACTCGGATATTTCTGGGAGCATTGGCGTGTTGCTAGACGCTTACCAATGTTATTATGTTATTTATACATGTCCAAGTGGGAGCTGTTGGAATATGTCCAAGTATAAATTAATATATGTCCGGATTATTTATTCGAGCCTACGGGGACGCACGCGTTAATACGTAAAACAATTAAAGAATATATTAAATGTAATATATTTATGTGATAAGCATAACTTATGTTAAATAGTTAATGTAAATATTTAATGAGTTATTAATATGGCATTTAAGGAAAAAGAAAGTAACGGTTTTCCTTTTAATTGGTCATAAACCCCTATTAAGGAGGTGAGAGGGTTTTCCTTACAGCACAATGGCATTTAGCCTATTATAGGGTTTGTAAGGATTCATTGTCAGAGAGACCTTGAAAAACATAATCCCTAAATCTCTCTCCATCTCTTTTGTTTATTCGATCAACCAAAACTCAAAAGGGTTTTCGGTTCTTGTGTTGGTTCGATCCAAAGGGAAAAATCACAAGGGTTTCAATCGTTGATTTCTACGAGAACGTGGTGGTTTTATTGCTTATCACTACTACTACTAGCATACTTGCTAAAGAACGTATTGTGTGTGTTGAAGTAGAGGGATTATACTTTGATCCTAGTGGTTACGCGTGGTGTTATACATACGCGTATATTTAAGAATGTGTAACATTTATTGCTAAAAGGTACACATCTTTAATCTTGTTAATTATGAATTCTATAGGTGTTTACTTTCCGCTGCGTACTCATGTTTAATGGTTAATTAGATTTAAAATCCCAACAATTATAATAAAGCGTCGGTTGGTCAAATGTTGAGATAAAAACGCACAAACCACTATATAAATACAATACTCCGTACATAATTAAACAACCTAACCATTCATAATCATCGATCATAAACCCTAAGTTGCAGTTCGATCTATCCAATGGCTGATCAACAATGCCGTATCCTTAAGAAATCAAAACAACCGATCTCTGATGACGACGAGCCTAACATTCTTCCAATGAAGAAGCAGAAAAAACAAAGTCCCACAGCCACAATATCAGCAAACTCCACAAGTGTAAGTTCGTCTGCTCACTCTCCATCACATAATAAATGTCCACAATGAATGTGACACATGGTTTCTAGAAAAAACACAAGTATTGCACTCTCAACTATTTCGTAACTTTTATACAGTATATTATATTTGTAGTTGGGTTTATGATGATCATACATGAATTTTAAAACAGGTTGTTACCAAAATTTTACTAGATGATGCAAACAGTGGTTACAAGAAAGGAAATTTCGTGTGTTCGCCATTGTCGCTTGATATCATATTGGGAATGCTGGCTGTTGGAGCCGAAGGTCAAACTTTGGAACAGCTTTTGAAATTTCTTGGACACGAAAGCATCGACAAATTTCTTGCTAAGTCGCCAAGTTCCAGACTTTTAAAAACAGAATTATCGAACCTGAAAACTGGTCTTGAATGCAGTTTAGCAAATGGTATTTGGGTAGACAAAAAAGTGGAACCTGTTCGATCATCATACCAGAAGGTTCTTAAAACTGTTTACAAAACAGAAGCCAGATATGTGGACTTTAGAAACAAGGTAAATTTTATATATAAGTACTAAGTTTTTTTCTTCGAATTTATATCTTTTACTTTTTTGTCTAATTCATACAAATTGGTTTATGGGTGAAGTGTGGTGAAGCGGTCCATGAAATAAATTCATGGGTGCACAAGGAAACTGATGGTTTGATCCCCTCAATTGTTGAAAGGGGTAGCTTTAATGAAATGAGTGTAATGGTCATAGCCAATGCCTTGTATTTTAAAGGAAAATGGTCCAACCCAATTTATGAAAATAAGACAAAACCTAAAGACTTCAGTCTCATCAATGGGGGAAAGGTTTCAATCCCCTTCATGACAAGTAATAAAGAATTCGACTATGGTTCATTTGAGGGCTACAAGATGATCAAACTTCCATATAAAAGTGATAAAGGCAAATCAAATAAGTTCTCAATGTATATCTTTCTCCCACATGAGAAAGCTGGGTTGAAGAACCTGCTTCAAACTTTCCATTCTAATGATGCTTTATTTCATGGAGAATTTGACCTTACACGGCAGAAATTTGATGAGATATGGATACCCAAGTTCAAGATATCTTGTGAATTTGAAGCTAGAAATGTTATGAAACAAATGGGATTAACATTGCCTTTTGAAGAAACTAATAAAGAACTTAGCGGGATAGTAGAGCCAGACGTTATGCTTTATGTGTCGAAAATACTTCATAAATCTTTTATTGAAGTTGACGAAAGAGGAACAAAAGCTGCTGCTTGTAGTGTAGCATATGGAAGGACGAAATGTGCAGCAAGAAAGTATCGACCTCCACCGGTAACTTTTGTGGCTGACCATCCATTCATGTTCATGATAAGAGAAGACTCTTCCCGAGCTGTTCTATTTGTTGGAGTTGTTCTCAACCCTCTACATAGGAGTTAATAACTAGTTGTTTTCCTTACTCCTTAACAGCACCGATCCATCCTTTAATTCCATGCTCATTAAATTTTATATCTGGATTGTACTACTTTAATTATATTTGAATAATCTGTTTTCGTATTGAATACCATTGAAGCAATTGTTGAAACATATTTTATCCTGTTCGTGATTTAAATGTTGTTTTTTCAAATATATGCTACGGCTTTGCATGGATGCTCTTAGGGTACATGGTTTTGTTTTAACAATAATTCCCCACCCACATTGAACCTCATTTTAGAGCAGGGCCTAGCAATTCCATGACTAACATATATTGAGTGGCTGTCTTGATCCTCTTCCTTTTCATCACCAGCTACAAAGTATAAAAAATTTAATAGTATTGAACCCGGGTATTAGATATATTCTTTGTTTCTTGAAAATGTAGTGACAATTAAAAAAAAAACTAGATTTACCATAATATAGGCCCAGCTGGTAGCGCAATTCAGGGCACAACTAAATTATTACGTATTATTATTATTGTATCTTATAAGGTTTAGTATCTCAAATCGAATGGTCATCTATATTTCCTCAACTAACGATAAATACGTATGTACTTAGTTTTGGACTAACTTTTAAAATTAGAGTGCAAAAACCGGAGTCCCAGCCACACCCCTTGCATTTATTGACGCAAAAGAAAAATGCTAGCTGCAACCCTCACAAGTAATGTAATGTGTCCAACACAATGAAGTACCAAGCAGACCCTCGCATAAAGGTTGGCATGTGGGATGCCTATTTGTTACTTTTTAACTCAACAAGTTGTTAATGCGATTGTTTTACAGGGTTGTATCTCAATAAGCTGCATGACCTTCAAGCAAACGAGCTTATGCTTTGTGTGCAGTCACTTGGCTTCAGGAGAAAACGAAGGGGACGAGCTGCGCAGCAATGAATTTAGATGTTATAGTGATACTTAAAAGCACATAGTTACCAAAGATCTGCGAAATTCCAAACGCTAACGTGCCGTATAAAATTCTTGACCCCGAGTAAGCACCATGCTTTTGTTCATTGTTTTAACTGTATGTTTGGATTAATTATATCAAGATCTGACTGTAATATCATCAGATTATGAATTTTCAGCCGTGTAATTTGGTTAGGGGATTTAAACTATCGAATAACTCTTAGTTACGCTGACCGATTATTTTGTACATGGGTCGGTACTCGCATGTTTCTTGAACTTGGTAATAACCATAATTTACACTACAACAATCGCCTTATTTCTCGGCGACATATTGTTGTTTTTTGCCGGAGACATGTCTTCAGGGAAAGTTTACCCCAATGCCATATCATTGGGTAAAGCTCCACGCGGAAACCTCATCGGGAAGGTCAAACCCGACAAGTTTCCCAGCAGCCAGCGTGGGGCCCACCCATTTTTCAGTCAAACGATACCAAAAAGTTGACCAAACTTTCCTCGACGACATATCTCCGGGGATTTGTTTTGTCGGGTCAACGAAAGTCAAATAATTAATTAATTAATATTAGTTAATCAATTTATATATTGCAAATTGCAATGATGGTCAACAAAAGCCAAACGGTGATCTCGGTCAACGAATTTCGCACGACTTTTTGTCGTTTACCAAGGTTTCCCCGACAACATGTGTTACCGGGGAAAACCTCATCGCCGGTTCGTGTTATTCTTGTAGTGTTTGTTGAATGAAATTTCAGTATAAAGAGGAGTTTTCATTCTATTGCTTGTGCATCACATGCTAAGGGTGTAGATGGTAGCTTGCAGCTGAGTCCTTGCGTTACGAACCTTATTATATTTTAGGTCTATTTGGTTTCTAAGGAATAATAGATTAAATGATAAATTTATCACGTGTGATACATTACTCATACATGTTCTGGATTAAGAATCATAACTAGGATCCTTGAGCAAATTTGTCCATATATATACACAATGTTTCTGAATTACTTATCTAATTTATAGGATATCTTTCGTCTTCTTACTTTATGCTTCAACCATTTTGCTACTGCTGAAGCCTGAAGTACAAGTAGCATTACACAGAGGGTTTTCACATGTACATATCAACACGTGGTTAGTTGTTTTACGGTTTTACCTCAAATTATTGCAGAGTATATTGTTCCTTTATACTAAAGGGCAGGACCTTAGTACAAATCACCAACACAAATAAAACAATAGTAGCGGATTTGTGACATTAGCACAATATCACCAACACAAATCACGGTTGTGTGGATTTATGACTCTTAGCACAAGATCACCAAACACAGTTTTGTGTGGATTTGTGACCTTCTTAGCTCAAATCACCAACACAAATTGCGCGTGGTTGTGTGGTTTTATGACCATAGGCACAATAACACAAATCAATAACAAATGACAAAACATAACTTTTTTTAGTAAAACTAAAAAAACTAAAAAACAAACAATAACAACAAAACAACCAAAACAAAACAATAACACCATAAAATAGATTCTCACCATCATCTCGTCTCTCTAGGGAATTTGCTATCAAAAAAATAACCAAACTTTGAAAAGGATCTTCAAAGCTCCATCTGTTGTTGACCAATTGCAAGCCACAAATAATCCAAATGTCTACTACTTGGTTCCAAAGATCTGCTTGTTTGTGTGCTTCTTTTTTATGCGCTGCTGTGAATTACGGCGGTTATTTATTTGATGACGGAGCGTTTGACTGGGTGATATTAATATTAACGACGACCCCCAATTAGGTCTCAAGATTATATACTCATGATACCATGATATCGTGGCACTACTATAGCATATTTAAACCAGCAGACTTGTAATTTTCCAATATTACCCTGAAAAATCTCTTGACCTTATTTGATGTAACAATGTTTATGCAGTTTAATTTTATAATCCAATGCGTTCATACACATTGTTCTATTAGGGCATGTTAATCACAACCAAGAATACAGTTATACTGAATATTTTTATTGGCATAATGACAAGATAGTTAAATGGCCGTTATATACCCTTTTTCTGTTGGCAGGTGAGAGGTAATGATTCTAGTCACTTTGTACTCTCCCAGCAGTTTTTACATGATATTTTTCTTGTTAATGCAGTTGATTACTTGACTGTAGTCTGGCCATATATGAGATTATATTTTAATATGATTCTAAAGATACTGTCACATGCTTTTAGGGGAAAATATGCCGGAACTTATTGTTCCTTTATACTAAAGGGCAGGATCGTTGCCCCGAGGCAGCTCCTTAAATGCTCTCATTTAATGCACTTCTCCGACCGGTTTGACCCGCCGGAAATCCGCCGGAACCCGCCGCCGGTGGACTACAACCGGATCCGACCCGTTTTTTTCCTTTTTCGGTGCTATAACACGTGTGAGTTACGTGTCATTTCCACCTCTTCTCCACCAAACTTCTCTCCCTCATCCTAAAACACACACACCCCGCATCCCAGTCACAAAACACACACACAGCGCCCACCCGTTTTCTAATAAAGTGCTATGCAATTGTTGAAGCAACTGATTTTGATACGGGGTTTGCTTGATTTGTGTTGGGAGATACTCTCTTGCTCTCTCTCTAAAATCATTGGCTAATTATAACACCGCAAGATCAATTGAGGCCAACGATTCGGGTTCAATTTTATTCAATTGCATGTAAGTGATTCTTCTTGAATCTATAATTAATCTCCTATATCAGTAATGGTTAGTTAATTTTCTTTTAATTTGTGGTTTTTTTGTTTCTGAGAATTACTGCTTGATAGTGTTTGTATTTGTATACGATGCATCAAAATAAAATTAGTTTTGATTATAAAGGACTGTAGCTGACAGTGTGAGGGCTGCAACGGTTTTTTTGAAAGTTGGGGGTGATTGGGATTGGTTTGTTACTCTGAATAGTTATATATACATTGTTGTTTGAGTAAACTGATTACGCGATTTGAGGTCGCGGTTATTGTTAGCTTATGTGCTTTTGGAAAAGCTAAATAGGGTCTTTGTTTAGGCTTTTGAGTTTATGGCTTAGGGGGTGTTTGTTTCAGCTTATATAGCGGGCTTATGGCTTATTGGGTTTTGCGCATACGTTTCATAAGTTTACTTTTTGTGGCTTATTTTGAAACTTTTTGGCTTATGTAAGTTTAAAAAGTTTCAAAATAAGCCACACAAAGTAAACTTATGAAACATAAGCCCAAAACTAAATAATCCATAAGTCCGCTATATAAGACAAAACAAACACCCCCTTATTAGCTTAAGTTAATAAGCAACTTTAGGCAGCTTTAAAATCTGTTTGTTATTACGAAAGCAGCTAATTTCATTTGTTAAAATCTTTACTCTATGGGTACACTCAATCGGCTATAGGATGAAATGAAGATATTTTTTTAGAAACTTTTTTAAGCTTTATCAACAATCTTTCCGTTTTGTTTCGAACTGAGTAATAAGGAAATGTATTTTGGTTTCAAATCAACGCTCTTTTTCATTTCTTTATGGCATAACCTTTGCTGTAAATGACATTCTAGATACTACTTTAACTTCAAACTGACTTCAAAATGATGTTTACAATATGATTTTACAAAAGTTAAATATGAGAGTTTATGTGTTTGTTGAAAGTTGCTATCATTGATGTGGGTTGCGTGTTTTTTGACACGCATTCTTGCAGCTCCTGTGAAACAACAGTAGTGTGTTTGCTGAATGTTTGCCTACCGACTCGGGTTTCTTGGGTTATATGCATTTAATGCAAATCGGTTCCTTGCCCCGCCCGACCCGTTGTCTCTCCCACTTTCGTACCTCTCTTATAGCCTTTTTTAAAAGGCAGGATGTCGGTTGAAAAAATTCAATGCAAACTGACCTGAACCCAAGACATTAATGCTACCCGATCCTATTAGTTAGGAAATTGTGTTTTTTTATTGAAGTTATTGTTGCTTGAATTTGTAGGCACGCGATGTGGTGAACTGCTAAGTTTGCAGCGACATCTGACCTATACACTTCCTTTGAATTGAAAGTGTGATTTCTTAAGGCATACCAACGTCAGAATTTTGGCAGGGTAACCTGACCCGATTATTGTTGCAGCCAAGGTATCTTGGCAAGGTAACTTCACCCGGGTTTATAACCTTTATTAAAAGGCAGGATGCGGGTTGAAAAAATTTAATGCAAAGTGCCAGAATTTTGGCGGGGTAACCTGACGTGATTATTGTTGCAGCCAAGGTATCTTAGCAAGGTAACTTACCCTGATGTTTACAATATGAATTTAGAAATGCTTTGGTTACTAAAATTATTTGGCCTTAGTTTTGTGAGGCTTGCGTATGTGAACGGTTTGACATGATATCATTTGTGAAAGGTTGTGATGAGTAAGAACGGCTTTGAAGGAACTGAGATTATCCGTGTCTTGGCGGGGTAACTCAATACAATTGCAGCCATGGCAGACGAATCCTCTTTCTTTGATTGTTAGCCTATCTGAGCAAGTCTCGGTGAACACGTATACTGGTATGTCATTCTAGCCGTTGTATATGGTGTTGTTCACATGGCTATGCTACAGCCTAAATGATATAGTAGAGGTTTTGTTAAAGTAGTCATTAACTCGACGGCTGATGTATACTCTTCCTTCCAATTGAGAGTGTGATTTTTAAGGCATACTAATGTCGGAATTTTGGCGGGGTAATCGGACCCGGTTATTGTTGCAGCCAAGGTATCTTGGC
This sequence comes from Tanacetum coccineum, assembly GCA_026074375.1. Lineage (NCBI taxonomy): Eukaryota > Viridiplantae > Streptophyta > Magnoliopsida > Asterales > Asteraceae > Tanacetum > Tanacetum coccineum. Next base: position 30,492 of record BQNB010023516.1, read on the forward strand.
GAGGTAACTTCACCCGGGTTACGGTTGCAGCCAAGAATGGTATTGACTTTGGCTTTTATATTTGCAGACCTGAGCCTTACAGGTATCGACTAAATGTTGTCGATTTTATCTTTGACTGTGGGTTCTGGAAAATCTGAAACCTTGCTGTCATGGTGGGTTAGTTACCTGATTTTTCCAATACGTACTGCTTATAACTGACAGTTACGTGCTGCTTGCGGCGTTAACTGTTACAAGAGCTTGCGCATTATCTGATGTTTACAATACGATTTTAGAAATGCTTTGGTTACTAAAATTATGGGGTCTCAGTTTTGTGAGGCTTGCGTGTGTGAACGGTTTGACATATTGCCAGTGCGATTAAAATGTTGGTGATATCATTTGTGAGAGGGCTGTGATGAGTAATAACGGCTTTGATGGAACTGAGATTATCCGTGTCTTGGCGGGGCAACTCAACACAGTTGCAGCCATGGCGGACGAATCCTCTTTCTTTAATTGTTAGCCTATCTGAGCCTCATGTACAATGATTTTGACACTTTACAGCGTCCTTCGAGCTTTCAGTTTTTGACATGAGGAGCATATTAAAGAGAAACATATAGAGGCCAAAATTCAAGGTACTTTTTATCATTTTTTTCTATTAAACTTTACTACATTAGTTCAAAAAGTGATTGTTTATATTTTTTAACAAAATGCAGTTCATCGTAAATGCAAGTGGAAACAGAATTGAGCCCCGGTGAACATATATACTGGTACGTCATCTTAGCCGTTGTATATGGTGTTGTTCACGTAGTTTTTAGGAAGTTTGTCAGAAAAGTGTTCGCAGCTACAGTGGGCTCGGAGACCCTTTCCTCCTGTTTCGCACTCGAAAATCTGAGCCGAATGAGTTTAGTATTTCGGTTTAAAAAATTAGATCCGTACGAGGATAATTGAAAATGTTTGCTCTATAAACACAATCTATGTACCAAAATGGCAGCTTTTTGAGTCACGATAATTTGGTTGAATTGAATCATTAGGTACAACGAGTTTTACACTCGGTTTCTTATATGAAAGCTATAAGCTTTTTAAGAATATTTTTTTAATTTAATTTGTTTGAAGCAGGTTACTTAGGCTGTCGCTCCCGTTTTTCGTACAACGTCACACTATCATAGAACCTTGACGTTGATGTCAGGTTTGCTAATCATACGCAAGATACATTTATTGCTTCTTTATTGTGATCGCAGTATTATAAGCATGTGTTTGAACTTATTTAGAGGTTTTAAGAAGAATGGCGTTGTGATGGTTATGTTGAAGAGCTTATCCGTTTAAGCGAAGGGAAATATGGGGGTAACATTTCTATTACTTAAAGTTGATTCAACTCAATTACTCTTTATTATAACATAGTGTTGCAATGTTAATTTGCAACCTGTTAATTTTTTAATAAAATCTGATATATATTATATGTGTAGGTGGTTTTGTGCAACTCAGTTGGGCTATTCGGCGAAGTAACAGACACATTGTTTTAGCGAAGGTAACAATAGACAACAGCAGCCTGCTCTCAATGTAAGCATGATACAAACAATATTGCATTTTTAACCATTTTATAACATCTGCAACTTTCTGATTTTCTTTTCACACTAGGCACAAATGTACTCGGATGTCGAATGCATAACCCAATAGGCAACTTGAGCCCAGAACATGCGCCGAAGCGATGTCCCACAGTAAGAAATTTCACATCAACGGTAACTGGTAAAACACTATTTTTTGGTAAGGTTTTTACTTTATAGACCAACATTAAGTCCCAGTATTTATAGCTTTATTTATGTTTGACATTATAGAAAAAAAATTAGTTATATATTTTTTGTAAGCATCGTTTTGCTGAGTCATGTATCTTGGCATTGCAACCACACCCAAGTTGTGGATGCAGCCATGGCGGGCGTTTGGTACCGCCTCTAAATAACGTTGTCGATTTTATATATGCTATAAGCGTAGTTTTTGTCACACCCCCAGACGGGGCCTAGACGGAACACGTGTCCGGAGGCGTGACTTAATTGCGCATCTCAAGTACAAAGCATAAAGAACGACCTCTAAGGGTACGTTTTGAAAATAAACACCGTTGCATAGATTGAAAATAATAATAATAAGTTTTACATCGTTTAAATTTAAAAGATTCAAAGTTTAAATGCGGAAGCTTAAATAAATTCAACAACGGTATTTAAAGACATAGATAAATTTCTAGTAAACCGGTACGGCAAATAGACTTCACATAAGTCAATCAACAGCATCCATGCTAAGCACCTGAGAAAAACATGCTTAAAACGTCAACATAAAGTTGAGTGAATTCATAGGTTTAGTTCAAACGTTATTATAGTGGACCACAAGATATCAACACGTATGCGACAGTTATAACAGATACAACTTCACATAAAAAGGTATTTACGTTGCGCTAAGCTCATGACACCGAAGCTAATTACGTTTATAGCATAGTATATTGCTAGGTTGAAACAAGCCCCCGAGGTAACTGACCAAGACTACCTTCTTAAGTTTCGACATGGTATATATCCGTTTATCGGGAGCCCCGTGGGTAGTGAGCGCTACTCACCCGGATAGGGATAATTAGTCCCAATAGATCTATTTATAACACTCGCGCTCCCTCGACCGGTCCTCCAGTCAAGAGATTGACGGTTCATGATAAGTGGGGCAGTAGTGGTCTAAACGCTACTTAGGCAACACGTAAACAGGGAAAATCTCACGCAAAGTACTTGTGTCCAGTTTTAAAAGCAAGCAATGTTTCTCACCCCAAGTTATAAAACATTTATTCAAAACGAGTAAAAGAGTGGGGCTATGAACTCACCTTATACGGGTAGTGGATCAAAAGGAATCAATCAAGTGAAAATGAATCTCACGGTTCTAGCGACAACCTATCATATAGTCGTCGTTTAAGAATGATGTACAACGAATAACGCTTAACGCAAGAACTGATCATCCGAGCACGAGTAGACACGGCGTATCCCTTTTTAAAACGTACTTTCGAAAGTTATAAGTTTTGACAAGTCTCGACGTTTTAAAACATCTTCAAAAATATTTTGTCTTTTAGTGTATTTCGTCTTTTAGTGTATTTCGTCTTTTAGTGTATTTCGTCTTTTAGTGTATTTCGTCTTTTAGTGTATTTCGTCTCTTAGTGTATTTTGTCTTTTAGTGTATTTTGTCTCTTAGTGTATTTCGTCTCTTAGTGTATTTTGTCTCTTAGTGTATTTCGTCTTTTAGTGTATTTCGTCTTTTAGTGTATTTCGTCTCTTAGTGTATTTCGTCTCTTAGTGTATTTCGTCTTTTAGTGTCCCGACACATCAACGTTGACTCGATAACTAAAAATGTTGACCTAAACTCGACACTTACGTTTTTCTACATTTTACCATAAGTTTGATAATAAAAGTATATTTTCGACGCTTTTATAAAGTTTACGAAATTTCGGCATGACCTTTCTAAAAATATAGACTTTCCATTTTTATCAACCTCGACTCGTGAAACTATCTATTTTACAAAGTACATCTTTTATTGACTCGAAAGTATATCCGATCTATTTTCGACAACACCTCAAATATCGCAACAAATCCGTCCTAAACCTAAACCTCTTCGACATTCAACTTACGCTTACAACAAATCCAACATCTAACTTAATCTTTTCGCCAACGATATTTAACTCAACATACGATAAATCTTTAAGTAAACGATATAGCCGTAGCAATAGCAATATATATATCACATAGTCCCCTTAAGGAACTTTTAAATGGCAAAAGTACACCTACGTTTATTTTCTTCCATTATATAGAAAAATATTAAACCTTAGACTTCATGTAGTTTTATAGAAAACTAGAATAATGATTTCACAACGATCCGCTTGTCCACCCTTGTTTCGGGATGATCATACTAATGCAAATGTACAACTTATTTAAAAAATAAAGATGACTTACAAAGAAACATGACGAAAGGTGGATTAGAAATCAAGAACAACCCAAACGTTGTTTTACAAATTACCCGGATGAACTAACAATCAACACGAACAATATATCTTCAAGTGGATGATCAAAGATTACAAATGAAGGGATTTGGGTGTGTGTTTTTGGTTCGGCAAAGAAGAAAGAAAAAAGGGAAGAGTAGTGTGTGTTTTTCTTTGGCGAGAAATGGTTAAGAAATGAACTTGTACATAAGAATATAACTAGCAAAAGTCACACACACACACACACACACTAGTGTGTGCCGTGGGTTAGGAAGGGACAAGGCACAAGGGGACCAATTTGATCATCAAATGGGAGTTTAGCAAGGACATTGATAAGTGTTTAATTACACATATCTTTTACCTCTAAAAACAAGCTTAAATGACCAAAAACAGACAAAAACTGCCAAATATATGTTTGTTTTGCATTTGTATTGTGCAGGAAGTGGATATCATCAAAAAGACAGAAAACCAAGCCAAAATGACAAAACTGAGCATGGAATGGAAAAGACTGTGCAAAATCAATGCCAAAGTCAGAGTCAAAACAGAAGAATCAGCAGTCAAACCGGAGCCGGAACTGAAGAATACTATTGAATGCAATCTTAACCCATCTGATGGGCCGGGAAAGCCCAATAGTATAACTGTGAAGACCAAATGGGCCCTCAATCAATTACAACAGCCCATTTGTGTGCATTTGACAAAGACTGTGAAGACTTTGAAGGCCCAATCCTAGCCCAGTTACAGCCAATCTCAGCCATTGTACACACAAAACCCACTTCATAACCTTATTGGGCTTGAAAAAGCCCAATAACATAAGCCTAACCCTCATTGGGGCCAGACACACTCAATTGGGCCCAATACACACTCAATTGGGCCCAATACAAGCCCACACACCTTATTGGGCCCAAACCCAAACCCATTGGGCCCAATACAAGCCCAAAAGCCCATTAATCCTTTTTACAAAACTTTAGGGACTAAAGTTGTCATTTTTAAAAGTTTTTTATAAAAGAAAAATGGTAAAATAAAGGGAAGGACTAAAACTGCCAAATGGCATTTCTTTTATTAGTTATAAACAGCAGGGACCAGTTTTGCAATTCCCCTAAACCTTCTTTGTTTTCTTTTGTCATAAAACCAGAGGGGCCATTCCTGCCACTTTCCAAACTTTGTTATAACTAAAAATTCGGCTTAAAAGAGAAATGAAAAGAGAGAGAGAGTTGAGGGACCATTTGTGCCTCTTCCCCATTCTTTTCGTTTAAACCCTGCAACCCACCCCTGTCGAACCCACCTTCGCGCCAAAACCATACCACCCTTTCCCCACGGTTTCAAGCCAAAACCACCTCCCAAGTACCACTCACAGCTCACCCCTCACCTCTTCCCACCTTACCCTGCCCCTATAACCCTCTCCCTGGCACAAACACTCAACCCCGTACCCCCCATCCATGGCTGAGAATGATGCAAGGCAAACCAAGGGCTAGGATTGCATCAAGAGTTTCTACACTTCACAACAAGCACAGCCCATGAGCCAGAAAGGTTTTTGAGCCTCTATAAAAGAGAAGAGAACAAGCAAAAGACATAATCCCGTTTTTACTTTCTTAGTATAAATTTTAATTAAGTTTGTTTTAAGATTGTATTACTCAGTTGTTTTAAAGCTTTATGTTGTAATTTTTCTGTTTTTAATCTAAAAAGTTAAGAGTTCTTGTGAAATTGCTTTTGTCGAAATTTTAAGTATAATTTAAGCTGTTTAATTCTGTTAAATTGTTTAAACATGTGTTAAAAGTTATTAAAACTTACTTGTGATCACTTATCTCTGCCTTCTTTTACTAAAAAATCAGTTAAAAAGCTTTTTTATAAAATAAGGGGGTGTTTGGTTTAACCTGAAAATGGGTCATATGGGTGTTGTTGTGGGTCAAGCTCACTCAGCCAACTTTGGCTGAGTGTGTAGGCTTTATTAAGACAATTTAAGCATCATTTTTAGTTTGAAAATAAGTTTTTATGCCCCTTTTATGTTCTGTCAAAATTTGAATAAGCTAAATCAAGAAAAAGGGCTCAAGCTGCTTATGCAGCTTAAGCACACCATTGTTGTGCTAGTTGTGGTTGTTTCTAGCCATTTTAAAACACCCCTTGTTCTGTCTTTTAACTTGACCAAGTATAAGTCAAAGTTGGCTTTGCAATTTTTTTGAAGAACCCTCAAGTTTAAGCCCCATTATCAGCAGCTTTTTCTTAACCTTAGAAGCCTAATCTTTGAAAATAAGCTCATTTGCATCCCTAGTTAATCTGTTTGTGGTTTGTTTTGGCTAAAAAGCTCATAAGAGCTTATTTCATAAGCCCAAAAAGCCCCTTAAGCCCACTGCATTGCCCTCCCCTGGTGCTGAGCACCATTTTCAGCCCCTCTTTTCTAGCTTATTTTGTATTAAGCTCTAGGATTTTTTAGCTTTTATCTATAGCTTAGTAGTAGCCCTATAAATCCCCAAAATCTTACAGCTTATCTCACTTTCTAGGTTAGTTTAATCTAAGCTTAAAGTTACCTTTTTTCTGTTTTCTTTTATAAGCTGTTAACATAGCTTAAGTTATTTCCAGCTTATTTTAGGGCTTATTAGATGGCCATAGCTTATAATTAGGACTCCCCTCTCCTTATTAACTGTCCCCCATAGTTTTCTAGCTTATTTGTTGGCTTAAACCCCAAAAAGAAAGAAAAATAAGCTAATAAGCTTATTAAGCTTTTGCAGTCCAAAAGCTCACATTTCTGGCTTATTAAGTTCACTTGAGCTTATGCACCTTTTATGAAAATTGTTCCCCTTAAGCCCCTTATCAGCTTTGCTTCTTTGGCTTTTTGATAATAAGCACTTTGGACCCACCTTGCATATCGGGGTCCACTTCAGGGACCATTTGTGTAATTTTTTCTTTTATAGTTACCTCTGTTAGTCCCTGTGGTTAGTTAGCCTGTTACCCCGTTTGTCCTTGTGTCCTTTTCACTGTTAGTCCCTTAGGTTAACTTTAGTTAGTTTATTTAATTTAATTTAATTTAGTTTTAGGGTAATTAGGTTTAGATTTAATTAGTTTAATTACTTTAATTATAAACAGTAACTTTTGGGCATTTTATTGCTAACTTTTTTCTTTATTTTATTATTATTTTTTCAGAATTTATTATAACTTTTATTTTTGTCTTTTTCTATTTTCTAGTTTAATTAGTTATTATAATCTTCTTTAAAAAATTCATAAAAAATCCAAAAATTAATAAAAAAATATTTTTCTTTTTTACAAAATTTTCTTTTGTCATTTAGTGTCTAGGAAAAATATAAAATTTAGTATAGGCTTAATTTTTCTTAAATTTCAGTCTTAGACCCGTTTTACCGGGTGCGTTTTACCGTTTCTTTTCGTTTTACATTCAAACGACCTCCGTTTTTATTCTAGTTTTCTTTATTTTTCAAATTAAGTTAATTAGAATTTAATTTTGATTTTTAATTTAATTTAGCATTTATTTTCTTAATTTTTAGTATTTAGGTTTCCCGATACCTGATTCTGTTCCCCGTATTTTAGTATAGATTTAATTTTAGGACTTCCCTATAACTAATTTTGTTTCCCGTAGTTTTTAAGATCCCCATTTCCTATATTTGTTTCCCGTAGATTAAATTAGGTTTTATTTAATTAATTTTAGTTGTAATTATATCAGTGTTTCCATCATATATTCTTCATCATTCAATTTCTCATCAAACCAGGATTACTTTCAATTGCAGCCTCGTTGGGACATACGACCCGGGAATATCTCTTCCGAATCTTTTTATAATTGATTTGAGTTCTATATATGAATCTCTTTGTGGTACTTTTGACCTTTTGCCTTGGTTAAAGGGCATTTGGTTGAGATTTGCATTTGAGTTATTTTAAGTGTATACTACCAGCGAATCAATATATATAAAAACAGTTAGGGTCGACATTGTCGACCCAAAACCTAAAAGGGTTTGTCGACCCTAACTGTTATCCATAATGACCCAAAATAATGACTAAAGATTTTATATAAAAACAGTTAGGGTCGACATTGTCGACCCAAAATGTCAAAGCAATGTCGACCCTAAATTTTATCCATATTGATCTGGTAAACAGATCGATGACTTAACACAAAAACACAAAAACACTTATACTCCACCCCAAAAACAGATCGAAACACAAATATCAAAACACTTATACTCCACCCCCGCGACACACCACCACCACTCACCGCCACCACCACTGCATAACCCACCACCACCGCAGCCACTCACACGAGCACAATTTTTCCACAGCCGACCAACCATAATTCTAAACCCCTCTAAATCATAATTCTTAAACTTCAAAACCCTCTAAATCATAATTCTTATACTTATTCGTGATTATAATTCGTTTTTGGTAAAAGGGTTAATTATAATTAGTTTTTTATAATTTTTTTATTTTGGTTTTTGTTTTTGTTAATTATAAAAACAGTTTAATTATGTGTGTTAGAACGGGTTTGACCAACATTATACCACTTGGAAATATCACGGTGAACCGATTCTGCCGCTACCTCCACCAGTACCACATTCACCTGAACTCATTGACATGGATGCGTTCTTCGAAGATATTTCTGCAAATAATGTCCCAACTCCACCAACTCAAACAATTGGTCCTCAACCAGCCCAAACAACGGGTCCTAATAACGAGTTTGAAGAGTTACTTTCTAGGTCCACCCAAAAGTTGTACCCGGGTTATGATATGACTACATCGGAATTTACATTAGAGATTTCGCACATCAAGGTTTTAAATAAAATAAGTGATGCCGGGTTTAACAAGATTCTAGCTCTTCTCTAAAAGTCATGTTCCCCTAGTACTAATGTTGAAGAAGTTTTATCTAGCGATGATTCTGACGATGACAATTGATCTTAAGTTGTAGTTTGAATGAAACAATTATTATATGCTTAAATGTGTAATTTTTCTTTGAATGAAATTGTTTTTATATGTTTAAATGTGTAATTTTTATTTGAATGAAATTATTTTTATATGTTGTATATTTATATGAATTTTTGTATTAGCATTAATTGGTCCATGAAATTGTGTGTTCTTGTACTTGTTATTTTACAGATGGCGTGTGTAGCTCCTAGATCACACGGTGGGGATGCTGGTAGTAGTCCACCCAGACGACCCACACGGCCCGTACCGGCCCAATGCCAAAGTAAGAAATTGTGATTTTTTTTAATTTTTTTTTATAACACGGATTCTTTTAATTGAATTTTCAAGACTCAATAACTTATCTTTGTAGGTTCGATGCTACGTATTAAGACGGGAAATCGGTCCTTAAGGAAGGCGTTTAGAGAAAATAATGAACAACCTTTGAAGATTGGCTTTGATTACGAGGATCTTGGTACCTTCCATCCTTTAGGCAATTTTTCAGGCATGTTGAATAGTCTTATGGGGGAAACAGTCCGGTCACTTCCCCTTGCTTGCGAGTGAGATGAAATTCCAGAGGCCTTTAAAGCGCATTTTTACCCTATACTTGAGGTATTAATTGTTTATTTTTCTTCTATTCTTATTGTTATCGACGTTTAGATATGTGTGTAATGTTTAAATTGTTTGTTTATTTAAATGCATATGTTTATATGTAGAGCTATTTTAACCTCACGGAAAGGTACAATAACCAGGACAAAGTGGTGGTTGACCAAAATGTATATACGGTGGGGGAAAGGATAAGGCTTGGGCTGGAACATAAATTGAGGCTACTTTGGCGCAAAAATAAGAACAGGATCAAGGCTGACCATTATGCAAAACATACGTCGCCCGACGAGGCAAAGAATCATCCGCCGCCGCCGAGAGTGTGGGGCGACGGAACCGAAGATGATTGGAATGAGTTGGTTGACTGGTGGTCCCAACCGGATCGGGTGTCGAGAAGTTTGCAGAATGCCGTTAACCGAGCAAAAAACACGATAATAACCCATCAAGGAAAAAAATCATTCGCGCAAGGAAGGAATGAATATGAAAGACTCTTTATAATTTTTGTGATATTTTAAAGGTGTTTATATTGTTTATTTATAGCTCGTTATTAATTTATTTGATATTGTATAGAAAGTCGACAAAGGGTATTACGAGGACCTCATTGAAACGTGGAGGAAGGGGCACTCAAATAAGAAGACTGGCCAATTTAAAACTACATAAAACAAGCATAGATATGTAAGTAATTTAACTCTTTACATGCTTTAATAACTTATTTTATTTGTTTTTAACCTTTTTTTTCTTTTTCTTTCACAATGTTAAAGCTGGCCTCATCCCGTTTAAGACCGATCAAGAAATGTTGGATGAAATCGTTCCTAGTGACAACCACCAGAATATGTCGGGCATGGGCAGGCCGGGTGGTGGCTCAACTTCTCGCAGGCGCGCAAATCGTGCATTTGGAGATGTTATGACTCGGGATCAGATCACGCAAATGTTCAGGCAACAAGAGCAAGAGAAAGAGTTGCTGAGGAGGCGCAGGCACAGGCTTATTTGGCTGCGTTAAAGGCTGACGCGGCGGCACAACGAGCTAATGTGGCGCAACAAAATTCTGAGGCGAATAATGCCGCCTTAGGTCAGTTTTTTATGCTCTACAACTCACCAAATAGTGCTCGTCCATTTATCCCTCCTACTTTTAGTCTTGTACCCCCACCCCCACTCGGTCCTATGCCCCAAATCACCCCTAATTAGGCTCACTTACTCCAACCTCCCTTTCCCTTTACTCAATCACTCCAACCTCCTTATACCGGCCCACTCCAACCACTCCAACCTCCCTATACCGGCCCACTCTAACCTCCCTATACCGGCCCACTCCAACCTCCCTATACCGGCCCATTTCCTCCCATTCCAGTCACCAATAATAACTTCAACAACTGTTATCGTCCCGTTCTCAACTCCATCGCCTTTGGTTTTAATTATCAAGCCGAAACTACATCCTTCAAACGAATCCCCATATGAACGATTCGCGGAGCTGTGAACAATTGGCTCAAGATTTGGCTCGTGAAAACAATAACGAGTCATCAGGGGAGGAGGAGGAGGACGAGCAACGTACGGGTGGTGATGATGACTATTCGGACGACGACGACGAGTAGGCGTTTTTATGTAGTATCTTAGTATGTGTAATAACTTTTAGACTTGTTACGTTTGTGAAACATGGATTTAGTATTTTATCGTGGCGTGGATTTTGTTGAATGGAATTGTGACGTTTAGTAGTATTGTAAAAGTGGATTTGTTGAATTGTATTTGTAACGTTTCGTAATTTATCGTATTGTGGATTTGTGGTATTGTAACGTTTAGTGATTTGTTATTGTATCGTATTGTGGATTTGCCGAATTCTGGATTTGTTGAAATGTAGATTTTTTCCGGAAAAAATTCCGAAAAAAATATGGAAAACTGGACAGGCGTCCAGTTTTTTTTTCCCAGGCACACTTTAGGGTCGACATTGTCGACCCTAATCTCAATATTAGGGTCAACAATGTCGACCCTAAACTTAGTGCTATACCTACGTGGAATACTACTAGTAATGTTTAATAAATAACAAACTTAGGGTCGACATTGTCGACCCAAAGTTACAAGTGGAATGTCGACCCTAAAAAATTAAATATTAAAATGTTTTCTATATTAAAATGGTTGTAATAAAAATAAAAGTTTAGGTCGACAATGTCGACCCAAAGTGTCAAAGGAATTGTCGACCCTAAAACTAGTCAAACTATTTTGTTGAAATGTTGTGGTCCCCATTGTCGACCCAAATAAATTTGGGTCGAGAGTTTTGGATCGAGTTCTTAGGGTCGAAATTATCGACCTTAAACACTTTAGGTCGACACCCTTTGTAGTTTAGGGTCGAAATTATCGACCCTACACCCTTATATTGTTGTAGTGTTGTAAATGGTTAACCAATACTTGCAAACACCTTAGTATATCTTAGGAATGATGTGTGATGGCTTGTATATGTTGAAGAAAATTTTGTATGGATTATTATAAAGGGGTGTTTTAGCCGTGGGATGCCAAGGAGCAAAAGGAGAGGTTTTTGTTTGATTTTTACCAAAGTATTTGTGTTGTATGTGTTTTCTATGTGAATACTTGCATCATATATGAGCTAGTTGGTCAAAAAGTTTGCAATAGTGGTCAAGAAACAAGATGAGGGTTTTAAGGAGAGTTTATGGTTAAGTTGGAACATGTACTAGCTAGGTTTAATGAAATTCATTCCATGACTTAGTATTAATTATATTACCGATCATCACAGAAGCTGTGAATATCAACAGCAACAACATAAGAGAACAAATCTAGGAAGTAATATATGATCAAATGAATACAATATTTTTATTATTTTGTTATCATAAGATTTAATCTGATAGAAAACTCCGAAATAATGTAATTCTTTTATTATATAAAAGATTAGAGTCATAACTACTGCTATTCAATTCTTTGTGCTGAATCTTTATATAGATATAGATATAGATGCCTTACAAATAATTGCTTACATAATTTATTACTAATCACTTCTTATGCTTAGCCTAGAATTGTCTTATGCCCTTTCTGTTTCCATGTAGTCATGAAATTGCCCACATCAGTTTGAAATATATCTTCAAATTCCGTTATGTGGTACTCTATATAAATTTGAGTGATGCGCATGCGTGTAACGTAAACCATGCATGCTCACAAAGCTTATCAGTGCATAGATTATCGTAAAGATTATAGTTCGTAGTTGTGTGTGTCGTATATATGCTAATGCATTTCTTAATTAGTGTTTCCATCTATAATTTTGACATGTTTTTTGAGCGATATTGATCGAGAGCTTAGCAACGCATGCTTGGATCCCTTTGATCATTTTAAGTAAGCCCGTAAAAGTCGTGTGTGTCGAATATATGATAATGCATTTCACGACTGATTAGTGTTTTCATCTATAATTTTGACAGGTTTTAGGGCGATATTGATCGAGGGCTTACCAACGCATGCTTGGATCCCTGTGATTGTTTTAAACGAGTTGTAATACCCGCGCTCCGCAACAGGGTGGACTAACTTATCAACGGACCATTAACATGAAGGAAAATTGCGTAAAATTTGTGTTGGAGTATTTTTTTAATATTAAAGTTTCCTAAAAAAAACTTAACGGTCGTTACTTACTAACGACCTTTAGTTACTAACGGCCATTAGTTACTGTGCGTTTTTCTGTTCATTTCATCATCATTGGGTGTGACGGAAGCAAAAAAGAGTTTGGCAAAAGCAATCCTGCTTTTTGTTATATATAGTAATGAGTCTGTAATTGTTCCCGGATGTTGGTCAAAAGCTTAGCAAACATGCTTTTGAATATCTTAAATCATTTAAGGTGACTAAGTTAGCAAACATTTATAGTGGTGAACATTTATGCATATCTTAGCCTAAAGTGTTTGTGTTTATGTTAGTAATATTCTTGGGGATATTCGCGAGCGCGAAGTGGAAGATTTGTTTCACAAGGTCAATGGCTTTCGTTCTAATTGAATCTTTTTGTTAATCTTTTTATCTGATTAGGTATCCCATAGACTTTATAATAGCTTTTACGTCTAATATTTTAGGAATTATATGATCATGGCAAAACGTTTTAAAACTTACATACTTGCGGGAAATTTTGTGTAATGAGGTTTTTTTATGAATTCAAGAATATATGTGATGTAAAAATCAATACTAAACTTGCTATATTTGAAAAATTGCAACTTAAACTACATGGATTAATGCTCATTAAAAATGTATCAAGGTTAAGACTTGAACCAACCCACAACACAATCGTAGTTTAAAGATAGTTTAGAACTTATTAAAACCTCTAGCTTTTGTTTTAACTATGGTTAGTTAAAACAGTTAAATTAACGGGTTTTTTTAACATCCCACCGATAGTCAAATTAACTCGTACCCAAATTCCCGAACTAGAGAAACCCGAAATCAAATAGGATCGCGCTCGGGAATGTAACTTTTGACCCTCATCAGACTTTGAAACAAACCGCATTGAGCAAAACCCGAACACTAACATTACGCCCTAAACAGTTACACACACCCCTATGAGCAGCACACATGTATGAAGTTCTATGATGCTTCACATAAGTAAAAGTTCGATTTTTTCCAAAAAAAACAAGCCCGGTGCAACGCACGGGTATGAATGACTCGTAAATAATAATAATAATAATAATAATAATAATAATAATAACAACAACAACATTATTAGAAGGAAAAAGATGAAAATAACTGTTATGTTAAAACCACGTTAGCAAATAACGGAAAATTTTGCATTGTCCGTCTTTAGAGATGTGATGTAGATGTCTTAAATTTTTTGACAAAATATAAACGGTGAAATTTGACAAACCATGTATTGTGGAGTTTACTCTTTCTTTAATTTACGGCAAATCAAACTTTTTTATCATTACATAATCTATCCCGATCCTAAAAAATCTCTAGTACTAGAGAAAAGTTCTCCTACGCATTCTGATTAGTCAATAAAGAAGTGATTTTTTTCTACATGGTTTCTTCTACTAAACCCCAATATAAAACGAAAATAAGAGTTGAAAATAAATCGTTGGTATCTCACGCCATAATATACTCCCTAGGTACCAGCTAGGTTTGATATATATTTTTTGCTTTAGATTAGCTACTTGTTTATCAATTTTATGATTTTTTACAGTATTGATCATATCTATTACATATAACTTGATGTTAATTTTAGGGTTTCTGATTCCAGGGTATAGACTAAATGGCGCTAAGTGTTGGAATATGTCCATTATATAAAAGTATATGTCCGGAAATTATACGAGCCTAAGGGGACGCACACGTTATACGTAAACAATGTTTAAATGGTGTGTTTAGCAAACGATCGTTAAATGTTAACAAATATTAAATATTAGTCATTTAAAGAGTTAAGGGACTAAATATATAAAACTGAAGAATGAAAGGGTGTGGTTTGACTCTCCTTCTCCTAGGTGGGCTGAAAATATAATCCTAATGGGATTAGGAAAGCCTTGAGGACTATATATATAGAGTTTTGGGTTTTCATTAATATCATAACTTGAAAAACCAAAAAATACAAATCGTCCTTGTGGGTTTTTAGCTCGACCGAACCTTAAAACCTTTAAAGGTTTTCGGTTTTCTTCCCTTCCCTGTTCGATCGCTTATTAAACCCTCAAAGGGTTTTTCGTTGGTTTGTTGGTTCGACCTTAAGAACAAAGGGTCATTCGGTTTGCTTGAATTGTCAAGATTTGGAGATCGTTTGCTAATACACTACTAGTACTAGCATACTTCATTGTTTGCTAAGAACGTATTGTGTGTGGAACCTTAGAGGAATCATACCTTTGATTCTTGGTGGTTTCGCGTGTGACGTTATACACACGCGTATATAGAAGACGGTGTTTACGGTTACCTTTAAACGGTGTATCGTTTCGTGCTAAAAGGTACATGTTTTCTATCTTGTTAATTATTGTATTCTACATGTTATCTTTATTCCGCTGCGTACTCGTGTTAATTAATATGGTTAATTAGATTGTAAAACCCAACACTTCTATCACATATAATGTCGTAAAACTTTAACAATTCCATGAAATTGCTTGTTGTGTCGAGAATATGATGTCTATGTGTGGGATTGTTTTAACATTGATGCACGCCATGACGCACCAATTAAAAATGATGAATTAACTCGACAAGTACCTTTTATACTAATAGTATATCAGCAAGTATCAAATTACTCAAGTATCGTTCTCACGGGATGGTGAATTGACAATCACGTTTCTGTTTTGTTTTGGACATTTAGTTATCTTTTAGTTTTGAATTTAAGATTTAATAACACAAAAAGGGATTCTAAATCAAAGTATAACTAAAAATAAACTAAGGCGAAAAATCTACGAGAATACGAATATATATGATAGAGATAATACTTGCTTAGATATGACGGCTCTTGGTTGTGACTTTCTAGATTACAAAAATTGTTTGATTTTAAAAATAAGATTTTAGGCAACTTTTATCCACACGGGTAGTGTTTTTTTAAAGTTACCCATTATCCGTCCGTAAAACCGTTTAGTTAATATTTTTGATTAAAATGTTGACTTTTTAAACAATCTACTCCGATATACTCGCAACTAAAAACTTGTTTAATAACCTTAACCAAGAATACTAAGGCCTTGTTTCTTTTTTTTTTGGAATAAGGCAAGTGGGCTCCTTCTCTCTTATTGCATGTGAATGGGGAGTAGTGGGTTTTCTTTGGCTTGGTGATATAGAGCATTTAACAAGAAGAAAACATTAAAATATTACTTGGTCCCACTTGCTTTAACACTCAACAATTTAACAACAAAAAGAAATGCCCCTTAAGTAGAACACATCAAACCACTTTCTATATAGTCACATCATCAAACCACCAAAATCATAATAATATTAATAAGCATAGTAAATGAGAATAATAAAAGAATATTATGCATGTATCTATTTTCACTTTAAACGTGTGCTAAGTTAAAAAAACGTTATTCTTTTAGAGTAGGTCCTAAACAACATTCATATATATTTCAGCAATTTGGTTTTGCTTGGAAGAGTTGGTCAAACTTTTAGTTTAGGTTAGAAAGGGTCAAACGGGGTGAAATTAGTCCAAAGTCTAAATTTTAATATTGTGTGTATTCACAAATAAAAATATTAGATATTTAAGTAATTTAGTAAAAGAAAGGGACAAATAAGTATTTGAGAGTCAACCCAGCGAGACCTGTAAAGCAATGACATTGTTAATGAGAAAATAGACATTGAATGTAGAAGTAATAAAACCAAAATCTACATAAACTATATCTCATTATGTAACTACAGAGCTTTCATGGTGTGTGGGTTTGGTTGATGTTTTTGCACCCAACAGTTATTTTTGGCTAAAAGAATCAATCATTTTTTAAATGGTGAAATATGTTTGCAGAAGTAGCTTAAACCGTTACCACCCTGTACCAAAGATGACCAACTTAAACTAAAACCTCTTTAGATCTGCTATCCAACTTGCCCATCTTGCCACCTCTAATGGAGGTACAAGATCTTTAACACATCCAATGTACCTAGCTAAAACATTTTTCATGGGATTTTAAACTTAATGCAAGGTTATATATACACGTCAAAACATGTCAAGTCTAAATATAGATTGTAAACCACTCAAGGGTGACCTAGTGGCAAAGGGAGTTGTGGTTATCACTCTAATATGTGTGAGGTCTCAAGTTTAATTCCTCCTAGGTGCAAACGACTTTGAAGTGGCCACGTCAACCTCCTAAAAATAGAGGGCTTTACCTGGTTTGAGTCTGTGTAGCGGTGGGTTCAAACCTCGTGGATTAGTCGGCCAAAAAGGTCGGAAACCATGGCTACCTAAAAAAAATATATGGATTGTAATAGATTGACCCGATGATTATCTTTTAAGTTAACCATACAAGCTAAAGTCAACATGGTATTGTTATGTTTGAACAGAACGTTTATGGAATGCAAGGATCCGTTTATACAATTTGCGTGGATTGTATAGCTGTGAGAAATAAACTCTTCTCACCTCAACTGGAATGCGTGAACTTCCCGTTCCATGTTCTCGCTTGAGGCTGTCATGAATTATGACCAAGAAAGGCTGCAATTAGAGGCTGAAGTTAAAGTTTGAAGTCTTTACGCTGTCATTTTTTGGTTGTTGTTAGGAAATTAAGCCATGTTACTGTTGTCATGTTTGTTTTGGCATTGTGAGATTTAAAGTTTATTTTCTATGAAGGGTTAAAGTTTAGCGCTCAATACTGTGAGATATAACGACAAAAAAACCACGCGCGGCAAATGGAGCAGTTAAGTACAATTTGTTAGATCATGTGCAAAGTTTTTAAATTGATATTAGGTTCATGTTAGTACCTTATATTCTGGCTGTTTTGATATGCAAATTACATAATTCTAACTATATTTGTATTCATTTGTTTTTACTTGATTTGCATTGGGAAAAGTGATTAGTGAAAGCCAGATTAGTAACGTGTCTTGGATTTTTCCATTTTAGATCCCATAGTGTATTTTTATATTGGATTTACAACTAATATCCAAAATCATTTGTTCGAACAATTTTGCTGTAGCTTTTACATGTGATTATTAGTTTGACCAATCTATGGATTCTAATATTTTATGTTGCTCTTTGTTGTAGGAAATAAGTCTCTTTCCAATTTTGGGGTGACAAAAGAGCATCTGTATCAGAAAAAAGGCCTGAAGAGTAATCTATGAGAGCTCACAACAAATGAAGTATAACCTTCAAACTGTTGTTGGCAAATAGCTATTACAAGTATCTTGGGATGTGGCATTCAAGTTCCCTTTGTCTTTTTAGTTATATGCAACCTCAAAGGGTTGTATTTTCTTATACAATGCTTTCATGATGTAATACTTTCACTAGGTTTCACGTTATATGTTTTAGTATACTTCACATGAAGTAGCCGTACGGGTTATTGTATATTGATATGATACAATTTTATGACCGAGATGTAATATTCATCTCATATAATGTAATACTCGTACGGGTTATTGTATATTGATATGATCCAGTTTTATGACCGAGATGCAATATTCATCTCATGTAATGTAATACTTTCACTAGGTTTCATGCCTGAACTCATCTCTTGATTTGAACTTTACATTTCCTCAACGGCACAGGCTAAAACTCGTCGCAACGAAGCGCGGGTATCAAAAACTTGTTTGAAACAAATCACAATCTTTACAAAATATTATAATCAATGATATAATATCACATAAAATAGTAAGAGATCATGTTTCCAACTCACATGAAACATTATAGATGTATGTTGATAAAATTAAAGTGAATGAATATGAACCATTAGATAATTAATAAACATGCATGATACAATGCCGAACACATGATTCATTAAAAAAATTACAAACCGACTTTTATATAGTTAGCACATGCAGTTATTGCTTTTACATATTCTCAATATATTATTCCACATTTGTACTGCATCTATCGACAAAGATAGAACCATATTCACAAAATTCACGCTTTCTATATAGTTTGATTTAATAGTATTGCGTCTTAGGTTCCTTTAATATTACTAGCTCTTAATAAAGATATCAAATAATAAACTTATTATCACATTGTTTGAATTCTGCTGGTTAAAATACAAATCTGTGATAAGTGTTGGAATATGTTAGTCGGTTTCGCAAGTTATACATTAGAAATATGTGAGCCTATTGGGGGCACACATGTTAAGACACGAAGAGTACGTTTATTATGTATTTAATATATGTAACTCGTTTATATTCATTAAATATATAATATGTTTCACGCAATATATTTAACGGTAATTAGTTTAACCGTTAGACGTTATAAACTAATTAATACATGTTAAATAAAAGGAGAAGGATCAAAGTGTCAGTTTTAAAAAGTGTAGGATTGCTAGACAATAACTTGGAGTAGGGAACAAGTTTTTGTTTAGGGTTTGGAGGCTATATAAACAATACCCTCTCTTACCCGTCCTATCCTACACAAAATTACATACGATGCATGTTATACTATAAAATAGACGACAAATCAAATATAAAACCCATAACCAAATCGTTTTCTCTCCCTTTTGGTTTTTTAGTCAAATGGCAGCAAGACTCTCATTGGCTAACTACTATGCATGAATTTTCATCCATAACATGCATACGTATGTGTGACGATCCATCAAATTCAGGTCGTTATTTTATTCTTGAGCATTAAATATAATTTTCATTTTTATGTTGAGATGTGAACTCACTATTAACCGGAAGAAATTAGGGTTTACGTTTGCAAATTAAGTAACATCAACAAAGAACCGACGAATCCTACGTCAAGTATCGATGTTTATATTTCCAAAATGTCATAGAAATAGTTTTATTACATTCGTTTTTATTTTTCATGCCTCGTACTATTTTTACGTTTTACGAAAAACAACTACAAATTGTACCTTTTTAAATATCAAACTTTGATAATACCCGTATTTATAAATTATGGGGCAAGTTAAACAACTCACCCCACTAATAAAACCACCTCTTGTAGCGTGTCAAATTGTGAAAGAAAGACTAGGACACTTGTCCTAGTCAAATGCATGTATTACATGTATAAGACTTATAAAAGTCTAGACTTTTACACATAGTTCATTCAAAAAGATAAAAATCATATCACTCTTGTCTCTCCTCTTGTTCTTGCCGTACACACACACTCTACAAACACCCATTTTATAAATTTTTGAAGATCAAAGATTAAGCACACTAGTGAATATGACTACGTAGTGTAATCCTTGCATTTTTGAGGTGATTTAAAGAGGTTTTAAAGAAGGTTTTTATACAAGTTGGGGCTGAAGTTAAACAAGTATTATAAAGTCTTTTTGGGTAAACAAAAATGGTGATCTAAAATAATTTGGGTGAAGATCCAAGTTGGAGTAGAAGGGTTACATTGTTTTTTTTATCAATTGATCATTCTCATCATTTGTTTGGGGTAAAACTCTACTTGTTTTCATTATTATTATATTTATGATTTCCTTATTGTATATGTAAATGTATGATATATGATGATCAAGAGGTGAAATAGTTCATGCATGCATAGATCTAGGGTAAAAATGGCTTAATCAACAATTAAAACTAGCTAGAAATCACAAAAAATTATGGGCTGTTGTTAACAGCAAGTTCTGGATTTTTGGGTTGGCTTAATGGTTGATTTGATTTACCTAGGTTGTAGAGAATCGAGCGTGCTTTGGGTAATGTTCTCGAGAGGGTGTCGGTATTAGAGAATGGGGAGAATGCCACATTGAAGAAAAGATTGGATGAGACTGATACTAAGTTGGCGTAGGCTCGTATGAAGCGTGATATTGTTGAGAGGAGTTTGTATGAGTCTCGAGTGTGGAACAAGAGGTTTTATTTAGATATGGTTCGTATTGGGGCTGTTCCGAAGCCTCCATCTGATGAGGAGGATACCGAGCGTCCGAGAAAGAAATCAAAAAAATATTCTTCTGATGGGACCGAGGGACCTTCCGAGCCACGTGAACCACCTAGTGACTCTTAGTAGATTAGTTCTCCAATTTAAAAAGCAAATCAAAGTTTTTAATGTACCCTCGTTTTCTTCAGATGATTTTGAATGTACAAACTGAAAACAAAAACCTTTTTGTCCCTGTATCATTAACTAAAAAGATTTTTGGAAATATGAAAAGAAGTTTTCAAGGGATACATAGACCATTGTTGCCTGCTATGCTAACCATTGATGCAGGTCAACCTCAACCAAGTGCTGCTCCAACACCAACTCACCCTGTACCAAGAGCATCTTCTGTACCAACACCAACTCACCATGTACCAACTCCCTCATCATCTCATGTACAAATAACACAACCACAATCACCTCCTCCACCTATAACAGCAACTCCTCCAACACAACCACCTCCTTCACTAACTCAACCTGTACAATCTACTTCAACACCTCCAATTCAACCTGTAGGAACATCATCAACTCCACCCATTTTTACCATTTCTGACACCCAACCAACCTTTCCACCATCTCCTCAAATTCCATCACCTTCATATCATGATACAGAAGGTCCACCATTTGAACCTTCTTATCATTTGTCTCCACCTCCTTCACATGAGCCTGAAAATCAAGCATTTAGATCTAGTGAAGAAAGTGAGCAACTCAGAAATCTGATGGATATTGTACCTAGGTTGCAATCAAGAGTAGAATCCCTGGAAAAGGAGCTAAGTGAAACTAAGCAGACTCTTGGAACAGCAATCTTGCAGTTGACAGAGAAAGTCAAAAAGCTAGAAAACAAGTTGAGGAAGAAGAGGAAAAGTAAAGAAGCTAAGGATGCAGAGGGTCAGGATCAAGAAGTTCCTTTTGAAACAGATCAAGGAGATATATTTGTTACTCCTGAAAAGAGCAAGAGTTCAGGGGAGGCTCAAGAAGAACAAATAAGTCCTTCCACTTTGGAGGCTGCACAGATCTTAACAAATGTAGCTTCAGAAGGGTTTAAGGGATCACAAGCACCTCTTGGTAGCAAGATTTACAAAAGAAAATCAAAGTCTACAAAAACTCCTACCAAAATTCTTCATTTTGAAGAACCTGATTCAGCTCAAGTTAATACTGCTCAAGTTAATACTGCTGAACTTAATCCTGATAGTACATCTTCAGCTCAAATTAATACTGGTGAAGTTAATGCTGCTGAAGTTAATACTGGTGAGGCAGAAAGGGTTCAAAGGAGAAAAGGAAAGGAGCCAATGACTGAAGAGGACCTTCAAGCTGAAGTTCAAGCATCAAAGACATCAAAAGAGCTTCAAGAGTTAGCAGATTTAGAGGAAGCTAAAAGAGTGCAAGCTCAAATGGATGCTGAAACACAAAGACAAATTGATCTTGATGCACTTCTGGCTAGAAGATTGGTAGAGCAAGAGGAAGAAGCTGCAAGAGAGGCACTGGCAACTGAATTTGATTACATTCAAGCAAGATTAAATGCAGATCAGATTCTTGCAGAAAAGATTCAACAAGAAGAAAGGGAGCAATATACTATTGAGGAAAGAGCAAAGTTCTTACATGACACAATTGCTGCCCAAAGGAAGTTTCTTGCAGAACAAAGGAGTGCTATTATCAGAAACAAGCCACCAACAATATCTCAGCTTAGAAATCAGATGATCACTTATCTGAAACATGTCGCAAACAAGAAGCATGCTGAGTTAAAGTCTAAGTCATTTGAGGAGATTCAAGTACTGTATGAGAGATACAAGAAGCAAGATCAGACTTTTGTGGCTATTGGATCTGAAGAAGATGAAAGAGCAATCAAAAAGATGAATGAGAAAGATGCTGATAAAGAGGAAGAAAAGAAGGATGAATCTGTTCATGAGGAAGTTCAAGAGGAAGAAGGAGCAAAGAAAAGGAAGTTAGGCACAAGGAGAAAGTTAAAGGCAAAAAGGAGAAAGCATGGCTCTAGTCTCACAAGAGAAGATGATGATTTGAAGATATGCTTGCATATATCTCCTGATGAGGACAAAGTGATTGATGTTGAGAGTCTTGATACTAAATTTGCAAAATACTAAATTTGCTATTACTATTACTATTTTATTGTGAATTCTCAATCAACTCATATATCTAATTACAATACTATTCTACGTTCCTTTTATAAGATTAAGGAACCCTAAACGCGTTAAGAGATAATGCTTATCTCTTCCTAGAATAACGCTAAGAGATAACTATTACTATAATTACAACCAGACTTAACTATTTGACAAAACAGTATTAACTTTAATACTGCCAGACCTAAGTTAAAGCTGGCAGACTTAACTTGCTCTACCATACTTAACTTCTATTACTAACAGTACTAACTATCCTTATCAGTACTAACTATAACTAACAGACTTAACTTTAATACTAACAGTATTAAGTCCGTTTATAATATTTTCCAGACACAACTCTTCTTTCTTAAGCAACTTTAAGATTAACTTAAGGTGCTCTTCGTGTTCTTGCTTGTTCTTCGAATATATCAGAATATCATCAATAAAGTGGCTTTGGACGATGATCAGTTTGTAGAATACTATTGGGAAGAATTTGAAGATTCTAATGATGATGACACAGTCACATCTACTCATGAAGATGAAGAAAGGGTTTGAGTGTTGGCATCTCCACACACAAATGGACTTTGGTTCACCATGTTTACAGACATAAGAAAACTAATAGTCCATGAGCAAAGGCTGCTTTGGTAAAAGACCTATCATATCCGTTCTTTGGTTGACATTTACAAAAATTGTATGGTATTCTATGCACCATAGTAGTTATATCTAAAGCATGGTCTAGCCTGAGGCAAACGGCTACAGGTAAAGGAATATCAAAAATCAGTGATGGCATGTAATGGTTTGCCAAAAAAACCATTATGGTATTCAACTCACCCATGTTTCAGTACTGAGAGTTGAAATGGTTTTCAGTTGACCATGGATACAACTTTCTGGTGGCCAAAGAACTGAAATACTCCAGAGTTAATGGCTAAACTGGTTAAAGTGACCATCAAAATCCATTTACATTTTCAATGATTCACCTCTCACAGGAGTACACACCTGGAAGTGATGAGAATTGACTGAAACTTATGTTTTGATGTACAAAATTGTCAAGGTTGCTGATGAAAGAGTTAAAGACTAGTTGCTGTCAAGATTTGAAGACATAAAGACTTATTATTTTGAAGACAGAAGTTTAAGACAATCCTCTAAAAGCCCAAGAAGAAGCTTTAAGTATTTAAAGATCAAGAATATTCTGAAGGAACTTGAAGTTCATGCATGAAGATCAAGTTAGGGGAGGATTGTTGGAAATATTGTAAACAGACTTAATACTGTTAGTATTAAAGTTAAGTCTGTTAGTTCTAGTTAGTACTGTTAGTAATAGAAGTTAAGTCTGGTAGAGCAAGTTAAGTCTGCCAGCTTTAACTTAGGTCTGGCAGTATTAAAGTTAATAATGTTTTTTTTTAATCAATTGTTAAGTCTGGTTGTTAAAGTTATCATAGTTATCTCTTAACGTATTCCTAGGAGAGATTAAGCATTATCTCTTAAAGGTTTAGGGTTCCTTAATCTTATTAAGGAACTGTAGAAATTAGTTTTGTAAATAATATTGTTGATTGAGCATTCACAATAAAATGTAATAGTAATAGCACATTTAGTATATCGTTATTTGTTTCATCTTGGTATAGAATTGATAGTCGCGTCTATTTTTATATTTACTGTTATGTTCTCATAGTTTCTTTGGATTTATTCATAGAAATATAAGTCGTTTAAAGGCTCACTTTATGATCCTGTTTATCAAGGACCTAACTGTTTAACTGCATCAATTCTGTTTTCATATATTCTCACTTTCAGCATCACCATTTTGTTGAGGAGTTCTAGCTACACTAAATTACCTCTTAATGCCTTTCTTTTCACAAAACTCACTCATAACTCTATTCTTAAACTCTGTTCTATTGTCACATATGATTATTTTTACTTTCTTATCAACTAGATTTTCTATTTCAGTGATAAAGCTCTTAAGGATGCCACTAGTCTCATCCTTAGTTGCTAAAAAGAAAACCCAAGTAAATCTACTATAATCATCAGTAACAACTAGACAATATTTCTTATTCATTAAGCTGCTCACAAAGGTTGGACCAAACAAGTCCATATGCAACATGAATAAAGGCTGAGTAATAGAGTTCTGAATCTTGGACTTACATAAGGCTTTGTGTTGCTTTCCCTTAAGGCAAGCAACACAAGTTTAGTCATTTTCAAAAATGTTTTGAGGGTAAACCTCTTACAAGATTGTCCTTAACAAGTTTATTAATAGTTTTAAAGTTTACATGACCAAGCCTCCTATGCCATAACATTGATTCATCAAGTGTGACCTTTGCAACAAGACAGGGTAATTTCTTTAGGACACATATTCTTCATATCAGACGCCGAACTTATTCGTTCTTTTATAGGACTTTAGTAATAAACCTGACTTTCATCAGCTAACTTAAAGTCAGGAGATATAACAAAAACATTGCCTGTGTCAGTAAAAAGAACACTGTTCTTTTTGTCACACATCTGTGAGACCCACTAATAGTTAAACTGTAATCTCTTGACCAAAGTACATCCTCAAAATCATAGCTACAAATTTTAAGAGTTCCTTTACCAGTAATTTTGCCTCTTTTAGCTCCTCCCCCAAAGGTAACATATCCTTTATCAAATTCCTTGAAGTCTGAGAGATAGGACATGTTGCCTGTCATGTGCCTAGAGCATCCACTATCAACATAGCCTTGATCTTCTTTTTGTGGATGACTCTGCACATAAAAATAAGGAAATTAGTTTCCTTTGGGGACCCAAGCATCACTGACTTGGATCTGCCTCGTCCATCAACATAATTATGTCTCCAAACCCAAGATGTTGAGGCCTTAACAACATTTACCTAATTTACCCTAACAACATTAACTACTACTGAATTTGGTCTAGCAGCATTAACTGCTTTTGGCCTTTTTGTTCTTGTGTTCATCTTGGTATAGATATTGATATTCCGCGTCAATATTTGTATTCACGGTTATTGTCTCTCATAGTTACTTTGGATTTATTCAGAGAACTATAAGTCGTTTAAGGCTCATTAAGATCCTGTTGATAAGGACCTACAGAATACGTTTTCCTGTGCAATGTTAAACTATGGTTTCATTAGTGGTTTCTAAGGTCGATAGACTTGAATAGGTATATTTAGTCTATTCTATACTCCTCGCGACTCTGAATAAGTCTAAATCGTATAGGAGGTAGGTTATCCAGGTTGCAGTGATTAATCCCAACCATTCCCAAAACTTATCTAATAACCTATACATATTATTAACCCTCTCTGAAAGAGTTCCTGTGCTTTTTAAATATATTAAGCAATAAGCGCGGAGACCGATTAGTTCCTATACTAGGGACGTAGTATCAAATCCTCCCTAGTACCCGATTGATCCCATATTGACTTGGTAATCTAATAATGGGTCAAACAAGATCTAAACCACCTGCAATACTACCAAAACCCAGGGTTACACGATATTCAAGGAATATCTAATGAAACCATAATCTAACAGGAAACAAACATCATAACAATAGTAACTACATAACTAGGCCAACACTTTAAGTGCTTAGCCGCTCATGGTAACAGAAACACAACAAGAAATAGAAGTAATCATAGATTGAAAGCTCATAATTCTTACAATATTCGTATTTGAACGATTAAATACAAAAAGTAAGTAAAGTATGATCTCCCTTGTACTCCAGGTGGAATTCTTTGAAGGTTGGAAGCCTTTGTAGCCTCTCCAATTGGTTATGGAGGAAGTGATGTCGGAATAGCTGAATGAGGCCTTTATTTATAGGTTTCGAACCTGTTATGGCGTAACCAATAAAAGTGTTACGCCGTAACCTTCATACACGGCATTCTATAATTAAGCACTTGTTATGGTGTAACCAGTTATGGTGTTACGCCGTATCCTTCAAATAGTTTCCATCGCTCGTGATCTTCTTTCCATATATGTGGATCTTTATGGTGTTACGCCGTAACTCTATCTTTGGTAAGATTTCCTTCCATCTACATGGTTACAGCATAACTAGATCTGGTGTTACACCGTAAAGTCGTCATTGATCTTCGAACTTGTTTAATTTATGTTACAGTGTAACCATTTATGGAGTTACTCCGTAACAACTTCGAATAATTACACTTTAAATCCTTTTTCCCTTGTTTCTTGTCATTTTCCTGCATTTCACCTGAAAACTACAAAATGATAGAAAATATCTCGTTTTCAAGTATTAGTGTAACATTTGCAGGTAATATATGGGGTAATTTGACACTAAAAAGTATTAAATATTTGATGTTATCATTTTGTAGTGGTTTACAGGGATAGATTTCGAGAACGGGAAAATGAGGTATTAGTAGCTTATACACGACCAACGTATCTCACTAACCTAGTACCATAACTTTCCTTGCATACTTAAAACACACATTGTTTATGATATCGAGCATCGGATATTTTTTGCTTATACACGGCAGAATATTTTGTACTCTCGATCTGAATAGTCTATGTGAACTTGAAAAATCGTTTGTTTAGCGCACATCATAACTAGAACTACTGACATTTGACATTATTAAAATACAAATACTTCCAACTTAAAACATTTGACATTCACTCTTTTAGAACTGGATAAGAAATAGGTGCCAACTTATTTTAATTTCTTCAAGTGATTTTCTCAAATAACTTCAAACTTACCAAGTTTGCAATAATGAAGGTGCTTATGTCTAAACTCATAAAATGATGTTAAAATTTTCCTAATTGTTGAGAAGGCAGACTTCTCAAAAATTTCAAATTGAGATCTTCTTGTGAAATATTTTCACCCAAGATAGCCAGCTGACTTACAATCTTCTGAAGCCTGTTAAAAATAGAGTCAAGAGACTCTGTGCTTGGAGCACTAAAGTTCTCATACATTTGCTTCAGAAGAGTCTTCTGAGTCTTCTTTGTGGCTTCATTACCACCAAATCTTGTTTGTATAGCAGCAAACAAAGTCTTAGCATCCTTGTACTGATTAAATGTCATTAGATGTTCATTAGGAAGTGCCATCAGTAACATACTTCTTGCCTTCACATCATTCTTCTTTTGAACCTTTTCTTCAGTAGTTACAGGACCTGGTATTAGTGAAGTTGAGGTACCATCAGCATTTGTTGTTGTTTGAGCTGCTGGTTTGAATGAGTTTCCATTCTCTATGACATCCCATAGAGCATAGTCTTGTACTTGAAAGTATTGCTCAATCCTTAGCCTCCACATATCATATTCACCCTGTTTGAGAATGGGCAACTTTGCAGTAGTAGTGGTTTGAGCAGTTTCTAGATCCATCTCTTCCTTGTGAGTAAAGGGTTCTTCTTGTTAGTTTCTTCTAGATCAAAGTTTCAGAACACAAGCTCTGATACCACTTGTTGATCCCAACTTAAGATCGATTCCTTAGCTTGTAAAGGTTAAGTTACTTTGGATAAATCCAAAACAACTATGGTAGAAACTTTGTGAATACTAAAGAGTATGCGGAATCTACTCTTTAATACTTAGAAGAATATTAATAAAACAGTAAACTGTATGAACAATGATATTACTGAAAAGCTCCAATATTATTATTATCAATAATACGAGTACTCTGTGTAGTACTAGGGTTTACAACCTTGAAGCTATATATAAAAAACGTCTATCAAACACCATAACCTAGGATCTCCTTTTATACACTAAGGAGTCCTTTACAAGATAACTACAAATCTTCTATAATTCTAATCTTATACGTATCTTTCTAATTTTATAAGATATACACTGAATAAGTCAATACAAATCACTTGACATGTCTTTATCACTTTAGCAGTCTTAATCTTCTTTCAGCAGTCTTAAGTCCTTCAGCAGTCTTAAGTTAGTACTGGTAGTACTAACTTACTCTAGCAGTACTAACTGGTTAGTACTGGCAGTTGTAACTTGAGCAGTACTAATTATGAAGACTTTTAATTCCCAACAATCCTCCCCTAAACTTGTGATTTACCTCCAAATCATCAAGTTTCTTGAATTAAACCTTGTTCTCTGAGAGGATTCTTCCAAACACTTCATCTTCTTGGTCTTTCAACCTGCATGAATATCTTCCTAAGAAGTTCTCTGGACATCTTATTATCTTGATCCACCAAGAACTTTGCGACCAGCATCAATGTAAGAGTTCCCCTTGACAATGGATACTCCTTCTCTACCAGCATGTAGATGTCTATTCCCTTCTCTGTAGACACATGATGCACTTCACATGAATCATATAGCTTCCTAGTTAAATCATGAATATGCTTTTGAAGCTTCCATAACTCATCATCTGTATCTGGTTCAAATAATCTCTTCAACTTAACCCGTAACTCTCTTTCTTTGTCATCTGTTGGTTCTATTGATTTGAACTTCTCTTTAACCAGACTCCACAGCATCACTAAGTCATCCCTGTTAAAGGCTTTTAGCATATCATCAAAGAAGTGATGTACCTCAGTATGATTTCCAACTCTGATGATCTTTCAGTACTTCCTAGTGCCTTCAGTGTAAATCTCCCAGTCAAATATTGGATACTTAGTTTGTAAGGCTTTAACATTCATCCCTTGATCTAGAACTATTATCATCATTTGTTGTAGCTCTTCTTGTGACAGTTCATCAGCTTCTTTATCTCTTGGTTCTTCAGTTAGTTTTGAGCTTTCATTAGTCTTTTGCCTCTTAGAACTTTCTTGATTAAGTTTTTCTTCTGCATCCCTTTTTGAACTTCCAGCTGCTAGCTCAGGAACTGCTTTGTCAAGTTCACTCTCTATTGGAACAAAAGTGTTTACCTTCCTCATTGTTGTTTCAAACAAAGTCTTGATCTCATCAAAGGAATAACCTCTCAACTGCTGCAGTGTATAACCTCCCATGTTCTTGATATAATTAGACATATAGGTCCTCTGTTGAGCCTGTGTGGGTGGCTTGTTCCTCCTTTCTTCAGCTCTTTGTGCAGCAAAATACCTCTTTCTCTGGTTGATAAGCTCTGCAAGCATTCTTGCTTGTTCAGCTTTAGTGTACTTTTCTCTTTCCTCTCCTTGTAACATTTGCACTAACTCTTCATCAGCTTCAACTCTAGCTTGTATGTCTTCCCATTCTTCAACATTAAAAGAGCTAGCTGCTTCATGTACCCTAACAATCCTCTGCCTCTCTTCTTCCTTAAGTTCAGCTTGCAATCTCACAGCTGCTTCAAAATCAAGTCTTTCTTGTTCTTGCTGCAACTTTGTCTTGGTCTTTACAGTTTTAGATTTATCCATTTTACCTTTACCTTTGTCTTTGGCTGCACTCTTCCTGATATACACCAGTGTCTCAGCCATAGTAATGTCATTAGCAGAAGAAACTTCAGTATTTCTTGTAGGACTGGCAATACTAACTGCAACACTAGCAGTAGTAACTGCTGCACCAGCAGTAGAAACTGGCTCAGCGGTACTAACATCTTTCTTAGCAGTAGAAACTTCCTTAGCAGCATCAAAATCAAATTCAAATTCCATATCATGCCCATACCTCCCCTGAATCTCTGCATCATGTTGTACCAATGAAATGCTAGGATCCTGATCAATTGCAGCTATCTTCCTCCCCTGTTTGGAAGGATCCTCCAAATCATCTTCATCATCAGAGACAACAATTCTTGCCCTTCTTCTAGCTTGGCTGGACTTAACTGTTTTCTCTAACTTTTTCACCTTCTTAATAAGCCTAGTATAAGCATCACCATATATTAGCTTGGTCTGCTTCAAGTCTGTCTCCAAGCTCTCCACTTTCTTTGACAATGTTATACAGAAAACCATCAATTCTTGTTGTGTCATACTGCCCTCATCACTTCCAAGTGTGTTAACTCTTGGGAGAGGTGAATCTTGGGGCATGGTAGGGGTCTTATCAATGTTACCACTGCCGTGTCCTGCTTCTAAGCCAGTGACAGTAGTGGTAGCCCCTCTATATCTGACATCCACACCTGTGGAAGCAGCCTCATCTGCTACAAGGGTCTGAGTAGGAGATCTGGGCTGAGGAACCATAGATTCATGTCTAGTTGTTCTGCTAGAGGTTGGTGAAACTGGTGGTTGTAAGGTTGATGGAGCACTGGTGGGTGTGTGATGGGACTTAACTGGTTGTGTTGATCCTTCACCCTGAACAACTAGGCCCAGAACAATCATTGTAGGAACCAATGGAATGTTTTCCCCAGTATAACCCTTAGAAGCCCTCTTCATATTGCTAAAAAGTTTTTGAGTGTGGGTAGGAACAATATAAAGTCTTGT
>BQNB010023517.1:0-13213 GCA_026074375.1 Tanacetum coccineum
TCCCGGATAAAAAATATACGAATTGTGTTTTCTTTTGAGAGATTTTTACCTTATATTTCTCTTGGTTGAGAAGTATTTTGGAAAGAATTCTTACGAGATTTAATACTATAAGTATATTAAATTTGTTTGTTTCTACACACACCACTGTCCCCGACTACATATATAACACGAAAACACAAATTAATAACTAGAAATGTTTGTCGACGACATGTCCTTGGGGATACCAAAAGGAAAAAAAATAGAACGTACCTTTGGCTATGGACTAGGCTGTTTAATGTAGGCTCGGTCTCGGCTCGTTCTCGCCCTTTAGCTCGGCTGCTACTGCTGACTGCCAAAATTAAAAAAAAAACTCTAAAAATCTAAAATCAAACCTCCTTAACAGCTTATTAACAATATTAAAAAAATCTAAAATCAAACCTTTAATAAGAAAAATCACTTGAGTTGGCTGCTACTGTTTAAAGGGTTAGAAAAAGAAAAAAAGAAGGGGTAATTACGCAAATGAGCCAAAAAAAATTTCATCTTTTAAAAAGCACTACTTCTTGTTTTTGGCGCGACTGGCACGATTTCGCGACACCATAGAAATGTTGCCACGTGAACTGTTTTTAGCGTGACTTTTTACGTTTTGGTGCAACTTTAATGTTTTTTACTCGAGAAAGGCCAAAAATCATGCAAAAATAAAAAATCGTGCTTTTTCGAAGTGTATTTATGGAATTTTTCCCCTAAATGGCCTATTAGTTGGAATTTAGGTTCTACTGGGCCTATTTAAGTAAATGGCCCAAAAAAGAATTATCATTTAGAGGGTTTAAGAAAAGAATTATAGTTTAGAGGAGGAGGAGGGTTATGTACTTGTGTGCTCGTGTGATTGGAGTGTGGTGGTGGTGGTGAGTAGTGGTGGAGGAGGAGGAGGGCACTGTGGTGGTGGTGGTGAGTGGCACGGTGGTGGTTCTTCTTCTTCTTCTCATAGTGGTCGGCGAGTGTGCAACCTTTGATATAAATTTTTTTTTCTAAGTGTGGAACCAGATGTGGTTTTACTTTAATATTTTCCCCGACGACTTTCCCCGTGGACATGTCGCTAGGGAAAGTCTTGACTTTGTCGTTTAGTACTTATGGTGGGACAATGAAATTTTCGTGGGACGTGTGAATTATTTTCTCCGTCGACATGTCGTCGGGGAAAATATTTTAACTAAAAAATATTTTTGTTTAATAAGTATATTTATAATTATTACTTATAAAAAATATATACATTTATTATTTATAAGATATGTAAAGAATTTTTAAAAAATAATTTTTATTTGAAAATTCACTTTTAATAGGTTCTCTCCGGTCCGGTCCGGTAGGTCTGGTTTCTCGGTTTTGTCCGGTCCGGTCAGTTCGGTTCCTCGGTTTGGTCCGGCTCCTCGGTTCAGTCCAGTCCGGTTCCTCTGTTCTGTCCGGTTTCTCGGTTATGTCCGTCCATTTGGTCCGGTATCGTTCGGTCCGGTCTGGTTCCTCGGTTTGGTTTGGTCCATGCAGTTCGGTCGGTTTGGTCTGGTTCAACGGAGGAGTCGAGATGGTATCGTTGTACATGAGATGTTCAACGGATGAATCGAGATGGTATCGTTGTACATGAGATGTTCAACGGATGAGTCGAGATGGTATCGTTGTACATGAGATGTTCAACGGAGGAGTCAAAATGGTATCGTTGTACATTTGATGTTTAACGAAGGAGTCGAGATGGTATCGTTGTACATGAGATGTTTAACGGATCAGTCGAGATGCTATCATTGTACATGAGATGTTCAATAGATGAGTCGAGATGGTATCGTTGTACATGAGATGTTCAACCGATGAGTCGAGATGGTATCGGTTTGTACCATTGAGTTGTTCAAACGGAGGGAAGTCAAGGTGCTATCGTGTGTATTATTATTGTTCAGAATGAATGAAGTTCGAGATGCTATTCGTCTATTAGACATGTGATGTCAACGGAGGAGTCGTACCAGATAGCTTAATCGTTATACATGAGATGTTCAACGGAGGAGTCTAGATGCTATCATTATACATGAGATGTTCAACGGAGGAGTCAAGATGCTATCGTTGTACATTAGATGTTCAACGAATAAGTCAAGATGGTATCGTTATACATGAGATGTTCAACGGAGGAGTAGAGATGGTATTGTTGTACATGAGATGTTCAACAAATGAGTCGAGATGGTATCGTTGTACATAAGATGTTCAACGAAGGAGTCGAGATGTTATCGTTGTACATGAGATGTTCAACGGAGGAGTCAAGATGGTATCGTTATACATGAGATGTTCAACAGATGAGTTGAGGTGGTATCGCTGTACATGAGATGTTCAAAAGAGGAGTCGATATGGTATCGTTGTACATTAGATGTTCAACGAAGGAGTCAAGATTGTATCATTGTACATTAGATGTTCAACGAATGAGTCGAGATGGTATTGTTGTACATTAGATGTTTAATGGAGCAGTCGAGATGCTATCGTTGTATATTAGATGTTCAACGGATAAGTCGAGATGTTATCGTTATACATGAGATGTTCAACGGAGGAGTCGAGGTGGTATCGTTGTACATGAGATGTTTAACGGATAAGCGGAGATGCTATCATTGTACATGAGATGTTCAATGAAGGAGTCAAGATGGCGGGAAAACTCACCGCCAAAAAATCCTTTTAGTCAAAACGAGTAAGTGTTTCCCGAGGACAAGTCCTTGGGGAAACATCACACACTTTTATCATAAAAGCAGATCCTATCCTCACAACCACCACCACACAACACATTCTTATCATCACAAATTAACCATCAACACACACACACACACACAATAACACACAGTCTTATTATGAAGATGTTGCAACACGAAGCTTTTGCGTGTCGTTGTGGAAAAGGAGATGTGGTTTTGGATGTAAATTTTTTTTATGAAAAGAGGAATGAGTCCGTCTACTGGTCGCTTCTCTTGAAGTTTCAACGAGTCTAATTTCTTTTGAAGGACCTTCAACACCTCCAAGTGATTCTCCGAGACCTTCTAGAAATGCAGAGTGCTCAAACTGCAAGCTCTTTCTTGGAAAGATAAAGGTACTCGAGGCAACAATCGAAATGTATATGCATCCGGAACAACACACACTTAATTCAACTACACTACTTCACGAAGTTTACAATGACATGGGAAAACTTGGTTTGGAGTAGTTTGTCATTTGGAATGTAATTCGTATGCTTCAATGTTTTCGCATGCTTAAATGTTTGAACGTTTATCGATTTGTAATGTAATTCGTATGCTTTAATGTTTGAACGTTTATTTAGATTTGTAATGTAATTCGTATGTTTTACTTATTTGTTAGTTTAAGTCTGCACAACGTGGTTTAGAAAGCGTAACAAACCTTAATAGCATTTTTTAAAGCTTCCGAACCAACTGGAAAGTTCGGAAATGACAAGTTTAATTAAACGAACCCAGAAACCGGACCGAACTGAAAAAATGAACCGAGCGAACCGAACCGAGAAACCGGACCGGAACGAACCGAAAAACTGGACCAAGACACCGGAATATTTTTTTATTAGTATTTATATAATTATTATTTATAAAATATATAATTATAAATAATATTCATATATTTTATAAATAATAAATATATAAATGATTATAAATAATAATTGTAAAAACGATTCCTCTGCGACATGTCGCCGGGGAGACTTTAGTCAACCAAGGTCATTAACTAATGACTTTAGTCAACCAAAGTCAACAAACGGTTAAAAGTCTCCCCGGTGACATGTCACCGGGGATACTTTTTGCCACGTCAACCCACCAACGTCATTAACTAATGACTTTAGTTAACCACGGTCAACATCGGTCAAAACCTTCCCGACGACATGTCGTCGGGAAAAATCAAGCGGGAAACATTGCCGCCAAGACTTTTGGTACCAATTTTGGTCAAAGTTTAACCAAAGTTTCCCGGTGACATGTCCCCGCAGAAACTTTTGGTCAAATTTGACCAAAAAATCTAACGTTTAGTGTCACGTCAAACTAATTTTTGTAATTTAGTAAGTTTTCCCTGAAGACATATGTCGCTGGAGAATTTTTCGTCGCCCGTTCTCCTTTTTCTTTTTCTTGTAGTGTATAGTTATCTTGTTTATCTATGTGCAACCCTTTGAAATTTGCGAAGAACACTAGGACATTTTTTTATTGGTCCACATAGTCCCGCACGTTGCCATTATAAGGATACCTCTTTAGTTATCTCGTGAACGTGATCAAACTTGTAAGTTAAGTCAATCAAGTTTAACTTATTCAAAGTTCAAATATAGATGTTACATTATTACCTTTATTAATCATGGGAACTTGGGTCATAAATGCATTAAATGCAAACCGACCCGACCCGGCTGTTTTCGGCGGGTTTTGGCCGGTTCCGGAGGGTTGACCCGGACTAACCTTTTTTTTTATTTCTTTCCCAGTCTCATTTCTTTCTCTTAAATGATACGACACGTATTCTCATAAACAAAACACGTGTCTCTCTTCTTCTTTATCAAATCTCTTACTCATCAATTCAATAATCAATATCCCATTAACCCACACTAGATTCACACACAAATCTCTTACTCATCAATTCAATAATCAATACCCCATTAACCCACACTAGATTCACACACACAAAAGTTTTGGTGGCACAATTGTTGTTTCATGTTGAGGTTGCTGACTATTTTTCTTTTGTGTTATTAATCTTGCAAAACAAGGAGGTATTTGTTTTCCTTTTTGATTTCATGATCTCTATTCTCTTTTGTTTACAACTATGGTTTATGGTTCGGGCCTGCTTATACTCCATGCTTATGCTCCTTCGATGCCACCGCTGTCTTCGTCGCCGCTATCCATGGCGTGTGGCGATACGACGGTTGCGTGATGATGGTGCCAATGAGAGGTAAATGGTAGCGTTGAAGAGATTGAATAGTGATTTTTTAAACCTTCAAATTCGTGAGTACTGCCCTTTTACTTTTAACTCAACAATCTTGCCTTTTAATTAAAAGGTATAATGCGTACCTGTTACACTTTGGCAAGTGTGTACTATGGTGTTGGCAAAGAGTGTTGGTCTTTGTATAAAGGATTACCATTTTCTGAACGATATTCGGGTTCAGTTGCTTTTTGGCGGGGCAAGTTCGTAGGCTTGGCAAGCCCATGCGGATTTATATTTAAACTTATATCGTTTTTTATAGATAACCCTGGCTTGAGATTCTGCCGTAATCACACACACACACACACACACACACACACACACTGGCGTTAAATTTATAACATTTGACTGAACAATGCTTTGGTTGGTAAAATAACTGGGTCTCATTTTTTTAGACTTTCGTGTGTGAACGGTTTCACAGCTAGCTGTTTTTGTTTCGTGC
The DNA here is from genome assembly GCA_026074375.1 of Tanacetum coccineum. Lineage (NCBI taxonomy): Eukaryota > Viridiplantae > Streptophyta > Magnoliopsida > Asterales > Asteraceae > Tanacetum > Tanacetum coccineum. The sequence goes on from BQNB010023517.1 coordinate 5,375, forward strand.
GATATTAGTAGGCTGGTAGTAGTATTGTTGTTTCAGTGTTGCATTTGGCCTTCTTGGCCATTTCATGATTTGGTTAGCGAAATAATAGGGTCTCATTTCTCTGAGGCTTATGTGATCATACAATACGGGCGCACGGATCTTGGCGGGGCAACCACACCCGTGTTGTGGTTGCAGCCCTGACGCGGATCATAAAATTTGGGACCACGTATCTTGGCGGGTCAACCACACACGTGATGTGGTTGCAGCCATGACGTGTGTTTGGTTCCGTTTCTATATTTGCAACAACAGGCCTCGGGTTTAAAAGCATTTAATGTTAATGCCCATCCCGACCCTTTTAAACCCAGGAATGTGGGTTAAATTGAATTTCGGTTTGCACGAGCCTGTGGTTACTCCTTGCTTATGCTTTCAGGTCTTGGCTTGCATATGCGTTGACCTCTGAGAAAATAAAAACTAGCTATCGCTTATAACTGTATCAGTTATGCTAATGCCATTTTTAATATGCTCAGCCTACTTTTATGGCGGGGCGAGTTCGTAACTTTGCAGCCATGGCGGATTTATCCTTGAGATTATCCGTATCTTGGCGGGGCAGGTTACTGATTCTGCAGCTATGGCCAATAAATTTATAATATTTGATTGAACAATGGTTTGGTTAGTAAAATAATTGGGTCTCATTTTTTGAGGCTTTCGTGTGTGAACGGTTTGACGGTTGTAACCACACCCGTGATGCGGTTGCAGCCACGGTGCGGATTATACAATTTGGGCACACGTATCTTAGCGGGGCAACCACACATGTGATGTCGTTGCAGCCATGGCGTGTGTTTGGTTGCGTTTCTATATTTGCAATGGCAGGAATCGGGTTTAAAAGCATTTAATGTTAATGCCCGCCCCGACCCTTTAAAACCCAGGTAGGTGGGTTAAATTGCATTTGTGTTTGCACGAGCCTTATCTTGGAAGGGAAACACGAGAACGTGTTTGCAGCCATGTCCTTTAACCCGATTTTGTTCACTGTTGGGTGACACGCTTAATATTAGCGTGTATGATCTGGCCTTCCGATTGTGAGAAAGTAACCTACTTTAGGCGATGATGACATTTATCACTAATAACGCGTTGTTTCATAGTGTACCAAGACTGGCGAGGCAACCACGTGACACATGTGGCTGCAGCCGTTTCGGTTCTCTGGATACGTCATTGTATTTCTTAGTCTGAGCCATGCTTTCGTCTCACAAAAAAATCGTATTACTCTTCTTTGCATTTCAGAGTTGACAAGACAAGCGCAACAAGACGACAATCGGTCTAAAGGAAACCAGGTATTATCTTTCTACTTATTTTCTCTACTGATACAAGTATGAAAGACAGAATTAGCTAAGTGGTTCTGATTTCTTTTCTATTTGTAATTACCTGTTTTATTTTGTTCTGATTTTGAGTAGCATTATTCTAATAACTTATAGTTGGCGGTTTTTGACATTTCTACAGGAAAGCTAAAGGCGTGAGCACGTCAAATAACAAAACAGGTAGTACGCTTGGTCTTACTACTTTTTGTGCACATGGTACTTTTTATAAAAATTCTGTTTTTCGGGAGTTTCGATTGTCGTTGTGTGCAACCGTGCCAGAATTCGGATCTTTGTTACATCTGTTTATGAGCTTTGAATTTTGGGTTTATGGCTTTATGTAATTTTTTTGTATACCCTGTCATCATGAGCTGTGTATGCGCAGCGAAACGGCGTCCTTTTTGGCAGCTTATACACAGTTCATGCATACCTTATACAGATTATGCACAACTTATAGTGCCTGTCTAAAAAAGGCCTTGATTAGACAGGTTAAATATTAGGTGGTATGTTATTCAGTAACATCTAAACCAGGCAAGGTGCATTAGTTTAGTGTAGAAATAAAACGATTGCAACGTACTACTTTATTACATTATTTATAATCGCAGTGTGCGATATCCGTCTAGCAAAAAGATAGTAAAAAGGGCAAGTTGATTGTTTCTATTTTTTGCTGATGAGTGATATCTACATACCTACACATATGCATTTTGCTGTAAAATGGAATGATCAGGTTTTGGAGAGTGAACATTATAAAAATGTCTTTTTTAAATGTGGGTGTTTGTTTCGGCGTGTATAGCAGGCTTATGCTCCATATTTAGTTTTGGGCTTATGTTTTGTAAGTTCACATTTTGTGTCTTATTTTGAATCTTTTCGGCTTATATAAGTTTCTTATGTTGAATAAGCTTATCAGCTGAAACAAACACCCCCTTAGTGTATTCGTGGTTGAGGTACAATTCTGCTTATTTTTCAGAATGCACTCCTTTTTGCCCAGTTTCTCAATGATATGATGATTCTTCATAAATTGATGTTATGAAATGTTCTTAAGTGTGTGATTTGATCACTTGATAATGTTGAATTCGAGGTCTACATTGAATCGCCATTAAAGGCCGACGTGGATTCAAACTAGCGATAAAAAGATTTATACATACTTATGGGGTATTCATAATATAACATCACTGTCTCATTGGGCCGGTGATTTGCTTTGACTGCAAAAAGATATCTACAACTACGAATATTTTCACTTTCATACATGTGATTTCAGAATGTTGCCTTATTTCTGATTTGTTTTTTATGAAATTTTCTGATTTTTCTTTACGTATGTGACAGATGGTTGGTAGATTAGTAAGCATCAAGCTTCACACACGGAGCTCACATGTGTTGTCAAAGAGTCTAGAAGCATCTGCACGCGTTAATGAAGACGTCCCGGTATAACTAGCCCACTAACTCCCTAACAGATGGTGTTTGGTCAAGCGGTTAGCGTGATACGAACCGGATCGATTATAGAGATATAAAGAACGATAAAGATAGGTGATCAACTTTTGAGAGGCCGATCTCTCTCCCAATAATGATATTAAATCACTAAACCATTCATATTATTCAACATGATAAGATTACAATCTTAATCCCCTATTTATAATGAAAGATATCATGATACTATTCTTGTAGAACAAGATACTAATCTTTACTTTAATTAAAGAGTATCTACTAATTAAATAGTAAATAACTTACTAACTGATAATATATTATACTAATAATAAAAATAATAATATTGAGGGTCGTATCAATACTCCTGCCCCCAAAAACACCTTGTCCTCAAGGTGTTGCTTCTAACAAACTTGATTCCTGGATCCCACGTTTTCACTTGTGAACCTCTAGTCGATCAACATGAAACTGCAAGTGTACCTCCAAATTAGATCTACAAAGCGGCTCTTTGCTTAATCCTGATTCATCAAGAAAATACCAACCATCTTCCAATATCACATCAAGCAGCAAGTATGATCCATGTTTCAGCCCCGCATCAGCCCATGTGTCGTTACCCTTGCCATACACAATTCCGCCAACATCGTTGAACACAATATCTGAGTTGTTTTCTTCATCAGTACCAACTTCAAAAAATTTAACCACCCCTTTCTCTTCTTTTCCTTGCTCATCCTTGTCTTCCTTAGGAACTGATCTTGTATTTTCAAATTCTTTTTCATCTTCGAAATTAGTCATGTTATTAGGCGACAAACATCCAAAATCACCATAACTTGGTGCACATTCAGTTGGTTTTGTGGGTACCTTAGTTGTAATTGGTCGAGAAGATTGCACAGGCGATGATGATTTCTGGATTAAAGAGAGAAGTAAATTCTTCAATTCATCATACCTTCGAATCCGTTCTTCATGTCTCTGGTCTTCTTCTTCATGTCTCTGATCTTCTTCGAGTCGATAAGCCCTAATGCTCATGTCCAAGGAAACAAACCTTCTTTCCGTGTGTGCCTTAAATTCACGAAAATCATCTTCAAGTTCTGCCATTTTCTTGCTCATCATAGTTGTTTCTAAACTTTGATTTTTTTTTCGTGAACAGTAAATCCCGATGAACAGTAAATCCGTGAACAGTAATTTTTTTTTCAAACCCTAGAATCGAAACAGCTCTGATACCAATTGATACGAACCGGATCGATAATAGAATTGATAGAAGAAAATAACGATAAATAAAGATAGGTGATCAACTTTCGAGAGGCCGATCTCTCTCCCAATAATGATATTAAATCACTAAACCATTCATATTATTCAACATGATAAGATTACAATCCTAATCCCCTATTTATAATGAAAGATATCCTAATACTATTCTTGTAGAACAAGATACTAATCTTTACTTTAATTAAAGAGTATCTACTAATTAAATAGTAAATAACTTACTAACTGATAATATATTATACTAATAATAAAAATAATAATATTGAGGGTCGTATCAATACTCCCGCCCCCAAAAACACCTTGTCCTCAAGGTGTTGCTTCTAACAAACTTGATTCCTGGATCCCACGTTTTCACTTGTGAACCTGTCTCTAGTCGATCAACATGAAACTGCAAGTGTACCTCCAAATTAGATCTACAAAGCGGCTCTTTGCTTAATCTCGATTCATCATGAAAATACCAACCATCTTCCGGTATCCTATCAAGCAGAAAGTATGATCCATGTTTCAGCCCCGCATCAGCCCATGTGTCGTTACCCTTGCCATACACAATTCCGCCAACATCGTTGAACACAATATCTGAGTTGTTTTCTTCATCAGTACCAACTTCAAAAAATTTAACAACCCCTTTCTCTTCTTTTCCTTGCTCATCCTTGTCTTCCTTAGCAACTGATCTTGTATTTTCAAATTCTTTTTCATCTTCTTCGAAATCAGTCATGTTATTAGGCGACAAACATCCAAAATCACCATAACTTGATGCACATTCAGTTGGTTTTGTGGGTACCTTAGTTGTAATTGGTCGAGAAGATTGCACAGGCGATGATGATTTCTGGATTAAAGAGAAGTAAATTCTTCAATTCATCATACCTTCGAATCCGTTCTTCATGTCTCTGATCTTCTTCGAGTCGATAAGCCCTAATGCTCATGTCCAAGGAAACAAACCTTCTTTCCGTGTGTGCCTTAAATTCACGAAAATCATCTTCAAGTTCTGCCATTTTCTTGCTCATCATAGTTGTTTCTAAACTCTGATTTTTTTGTGAACAGTAAATCCCGATGAACAGTAACCCGTGAACAGTTTTTTTTTTGAAACCCTAGAATCGAAACAGCTCTGATACCAATTGATACGAACCGGATCGATAATAGAATTGATAGAAGAAAATAACGATAAATAAAGATAGGTGATCAACTTTCGAGAGGCCGATCTCTCTCCCAATAATGATATTAAATCACTAAACCATTCATATTATTCAACATAATAAGAATTACAATCCTAATCCTCTATTTATAATAAACCTATTCTTGTAGAACAAGTCGGATCCTAATCTTTTCCTAAATAAAACATATCTATTAAATAATTAAAACTATTTTAATACTTATTTTATATCTATTCCATAATTAATTATTCCTCCGCCCCGCAAAAACACCTTGTCCTCAAGGTGTTCCTTTAAAATCTTGAGCCACGTGATTCCGGGATCCCATGTCTTGACTTGTAGTTCTCTCTCTTGTGGGTCATAATCAAACATCAAAAGGTGTTGGCATGGCTGTTCATAATTTGCTGATCTATTGTCCCAATTCAGCCCGCCCTCTATAGCTTCAGTTTGCCCAACCTCAATGACAACACGAGACTTTGATTTCGTCCACACTAAAGGCCCTTTCCTTTTCTTTCTCTTTCTATTGGCAGCACAATGTCGGAGACCCTAATGAGACCCCTTATTCTTATTCAAGGCACAACCAAACCCCTCTTTACCGACTCCTTTTTCCGTAGTCTTTTCGTTTCGATCATATGTCAAATCATCATAGTACGGAGAATTTTGAATCGGTTTTGTGGGGTACCTTGGTTGTTATTGGTGGCGATATGGGATTCCGAATGAAAGATTGAATTAGATTCTTCAGTTCTTCAATCTTTTGAATCCATTCTTCACGCCTCTTATCCTCTTCGTAAGCTCTAAAAGCCATTTGTTCCCGTCTCTCAGCAAGTTTTTCTTTGATCTCCCACATGTCCATCTCCATACTTTGTTGCACAATTGCCATCCTTAGTCCAAATCTCACCATCTCGTTATGAACCTTTTTGTAAGCCTCCATACCTGCTCGATGCTCTTCCATTATTGCCCGCCATGTGTGAGACATTAATACCCGAGATCTAAAGAAGATTTAACTTTTTAAGGAACAAGATGATTTTCTGGTGGCGAATAAGTGATTCGGATGAACAGTAATTGGACGTGAATAGTGATTCGGATGAATAGTGTTCTGATGAACAGTTTTTTTTTTTTGAAACCCTAGAATCGAAACAGCTCTGATACCAATTGATACGAACCGGATTCGTTTAAGAGATAAAAAGAAGAAAACAAGATAAATAGTTTATATTAATGGGATAAACTGACCCCCGATGGTTTATATTAATGAGCTAAACCAACCCCTAAATGATTAACAAATCAATACTTCATTATCATTCAACATAATAACAATTGCAATCCTAATACCATATTTATAATAAAAGATGATCAAATCTTAACTTGTTCACTAAGAAAATATAATAAAGGAAACTAACTAAATATTAGAATAAAGAGAAACTATTAAGAAGATTTCTATCACCTCACACCATCCAAACCTACCCGACTTATATACACATATACCCACAAAAACTAAACTCACACACAATAAAATTCACAAGTCGGCCGGTCTATCGAATGAGTTCTCCATTTTTTAAGCAAATCACACGTGGGTAGGTAGGAAGGTTTTAAGGGAACATCTTGGAGGTCATCAATGCGTAGATGACCTCTCTATTACACCTGTGGTGCTAATTTGACGGTGATGATTGTTGGGTTCTTACATCTATTTAACCATTAAAACAAAGTACGCAACGGAAAGTAAACACGTATAGAACTTATAATTAACAAGATTAGAGATGAGTACCTTTTAGCAATAAACGTTACACCGTCTTGAATATACGCGTATGTATAACACCACACGAAACGACTAGAATCAAAGTATGATCCCTCTAAGTCGACACACACAATACGTTCTTAGCAAACAACGAGGTATGCTAGTACCAGTAGTGTTTAACCAAACAATCACCTTCGTCTTTGATTCAATCAACACACGAATAAAACCATCACGGTTGTGGTATTCGATCACAAACTGAAACCCTAGAGGGTGTTTGGTTCGATCGCACGACAAGGGGAGAAAAACCAAAACCCTTTGTGGGTCTTGGGAATCGGTCGACCAAAGGAGAGAACACAAGAGAGATTTAGGGTTATTGGTTTTTAAGCATCTAGCAAACAATGAACCCAAGACCTCTATTTATAACCCTTATGACTTGCCTTGCAAGTCAAGCACTCCCAATCCTAAAAGGAAAGGAAGTTCGGCCGACCTAAGGAAAAGAGGAGGCAAACCACAACTTTCCTTTTCCCGGTTTTGCATATTAGTCCTTATATTTAACCTTTAACGACTAACATCCCTTTTGTTAAATATTTAATATATTTAACGATCGTTTGTTAAATCACTAATTAATATATTACTTTAATATATTAAAATGTTGTTCTACATATTAACGTGTGCATCCCCGTAGGCTTGAATAAATTTCCGGACATATATAATTTATACTTGAACATATTCCACATGTAGTTGTGCTAGTTTGGACCTGAAACGATGAAAGTGTACTTTTGTAAGGGTAAAAAATTAGTAAGGTTGTGAACCATGGGTCCGAGTTAGTACTACTGAGCTAGGCTGGTGTAATTGGACTTATGGGAAGAATTGAATCTTGAGTCGGTACTGCAGCAAATAGATTCAGATGAGAATGAAATGCTACTGAAGGCAGGCCAATCTTTATGAACAG
>BQNB010023517.1:14624-61714 GCA_026074375.1 Tanacetum coccineum
GTTAATTGATCCTAATTGCTTCCGCTATATTTATACTTTGATGTTATAATTATAAATTGTTATGAATGTATAATTCCATAAATAAGGACCCACTTTATTTGTGTTTGAACTTTTCTTTATACACATTAGTTATTTCATTTCACTCTTTGAAAAAAGGTTTATTTGCTTTTGCTAATGTCTCCAAGTTGCGAAATCACAATTACAAGAAACCTTTTGATTATAAGGTCGTTTATTTCTAAGATATTTAATAGAAATATCTAAAGCATACAATAAACTCTTGCTGCCAAAATCATTATAGAATATAGACGTCACGATAAGCACATATGGTGATATTCATGTTCCTTTTGACTTTTCTTTCGCTTCTTTTTGTCTTTTAATAATTTAATTTTTATTTAAACATGATTAAAATCTAACTAGCTTATTTTGATTTTGAAGATGTGCTCACAGAAAACCACAATTTAAGCAATGCTGGTGTGGTCCAAGATGTTGAGAACCAAAACATTTGCATCCACAATGGTTTGTTATCGACCTTTACATTCTGCAAGTTTAATATATTAGTCAGACAATTGATTTACCAATAGTTTGCCTTCAAATGCTATATTTATACTCTCATTGGCTGTCATGTTGGCGTCAGCGATATATTGAGATGATTTTGTCATGTTTATGAGTGCCCCGCCCCCGAGCTTACACTTATTGCTAACAAGCATTAGTGTAATATAACTTTTGGAAAGTGAAATTTTAACTTGATAAATCGAATTGGCTTGTTGAAGCTCTGCACTATGCATTCAGCAGGGATCCCAACCATGTCTTAACTCTTAAGTTAGCCACCCAATTAACCTTTTAATCTACCTTCTCAACCTAAGCTACATTTTTTTCTAGCTATGGGAATTATACACTTATACGGATCTATTTGAAATCCTATTACAATTTCAACCAACTTATCTTCTGTTGATGATTTTAGTGTCATCAACTATTTTAGGTAATTAGGATTTACTAGATATCAATGAGATTTCATATCAAGCTCGGATGCGAGTTAGGGAAGTGTGGAGTGAACACTCGTTTGAGCTAATATGTTTCCACCACTACAGAGGGATGCAGGGGTCAAGGGGGTTGCGCCCCCTTGTAGGGTCAAGGGGCAGCGCGCTCAAACGGTATATTTGGTGCTCCAAGTGACCGTTTTTCCCTCCTTTTCAACCATTGTGACTGTTGGAACCCAACAGGTTTGTCTGTTGGTTTATAACCGAATTCAACTGCTCTTAACTGTCAAATGTATTAACAGATAACATTGGTCTCTTTCAAACATACGAAAATCACAATTCTCTTTGTTCTTGCTTTGTTCTCTTGTGCTTAGAAAGTGTTTCTTCTTGAATTATCCCGATAAGGATTTCGTGATACCTAGACACCAATAGGGTCGAAATACTTTATACGGAAAGTGAATTTAACACGATTTAAGTAAGATATCCAAGATTATCATCACACACCCTAACCCAATTTCTAACATCTTCAAGTACTTGTTTTCATAGAGCTGCTGTATAGTTCCTAAAAGTTGAATTTTGTTTCTTATGTAGTCACCCGGAGGATTTATATCAAGTTATGGAACACGCTACTAAGTGGTAAGAAACTGCTTCCGCTGGCTTCCTACAAAATGTGTTGCTTCTCCTTCTTATAAAAAGCTGTTAAAACTGATTAATAAATCATTCATTTCTCTAATAATTTCAAGCTAAACTTGCACATGCTATCACTTTTCCTTTGAAGGGCTGCAAATTCCACTCAAAGGCTCAACCATCCAACTAAGTTGGAATTGAAGTATTGAACACTCGACCACGATTTTTAGGAGCACCTTAAATACACCCTCTAGTGCTAGACCAAAAGCCAATTAGACTGTAAACTTTGATTAATTTCACATTGAAGATTAATTGGTTTGTTTATGTCAAATGAACCATAGTGTTGCACATCAAGAACCTCAAGGAAGATAAATTGAAACATAAGACAGCTCTTAAGCTACTCAAGCGTATATGTGAAGAAGTTATTGAAAGAAATAACACTTTTGATATTGCGCACCATTTCTTCAATGCGACTACTCTGGCAACTAAAAAAGATAACCCTGAAGTGATAGAAGAGTTGCTGGGATATTTCCCACAAGCAATTTGGTCCAATATGGATGGTTATTTCATCATGCAAGTGGCAACAATAAACCGTTGCGAAAAGGTTTACAACTTGTTGGTACATCATATGCGTCGTAACATGTCTCTACACAAGGTAATGAAAGACAACAATGGAAACAATTTGTTGCACTTGGCAGGAAAATTGGCACCGGTACACAAACTCAATGAGGTCTCTGGTGCAGCTTTGCAAATGCAAAGGGAGTTGCAATGGTTTAAGGTTATTCTTTATATAAATGCACAAAAATTCCTAAATTTTACACCTGAGGTATTATAATCATAACACTAGCATGATTCAAGTTTACTTCTTGAATCACAGGAAGTGGAGAAATTAGTTCAACCCATGTACAAGGAAGCAACCAATAATAGCAACGAGACGCCAATGATGGTGTTCAGAAGAGAACACAAGGAGTTAAGAAGAGAAGGGGAAGAGTGGATAAAAAAGACGGCAGATTCTTACACAATAACAACGGCACTCATCATTACGATAGTTTTTGCAGCTGCCATTACTGTGCCTGGTGGAACCGATGGCAACACCAGAAAAGCTATATATGAACAAAAACCTAGCTTTATTATATTTGCAATCTCAGACGCGATCTCATTATTCACATCCACCACTTCCTTGTTGTTTCTATCCGTTCTCACAGCTCGTTATCAAGAGGAGGATTTTCTTTTCAAGTTACCGAATAGATTATTATTTGGACTTGTGATGTTGTACATATCCGTGACATCCATGATGGTAGCCTTTAGTGCAACACTATATATTATGTTTGGACAAGGGAAGGCATGGATCGTGATTCCAATATCTGCATTAACATGTCTGCCAATCGCCTCTTTCACGGCATTACAGTTTCATTTACTTGTTGAGCTCGTCTCTTCAACATATGGTCGTGGAATCTTTGGTAGACAAAATTACAAGAGGTAGGATGACTCATATAGTCATGTCACCTTCGGCAAGTTAAAACGTGAGTGTGTTAAATCATGTTTATTTTTCTGGTATCAAACTCCTTAATTATGTGAAATTTTAAATATTGTTTGTTTTGTCTCTCCATCTTGGAGACCCCTGCAAGTTTGATTCTTCGGACTTCTAAATTTGGATTGTTTTGCAATGCATTCTCTTCTCTAAAAACTCCTCATGTGAATCATGATTACTATATTTGCTCTCTGATAAGGACAACATCTCTCTTGTTAAACACTAGCTAGTATTATTCTTCAATGGGTTTTGCTAACATGTGTCCACTGGGTACATGTTTAGCTCTTTATATATGGAAGATTTAAGGATATTAATATCAAATTTCTATGTAATCAAGGTAATTTACGAGTTGAATTACGAACCACTGTGTGAGAGAGTATGAACTAAGGAGAATGAAGTATGTAAGTTTGATATTTATTACTACCTCCGTCCATTTTATTTGTCATCTTTTGACTTTTTGACTTTCTTTTTTAACTTTGATATTTAATATTTTTGTTTGTATTATATAATACTTGATGAAAATTATATCAATGAAAATACATTTAAAAAACAATTCATTCATATATTTTGCATCGTATTATATAAAACAAACAAAAATATTAAAAAATCATAGTTGAAAAAGATAAAATCCTTGAAAATATGTGCCCAGTGGGTACACCTTAGTGCATTTAATGAAGATAAACTTTCATTTTAAATCAAAAATTGCATTTAATGAGCATTAATTAAACTCGTAAATTACCTTGATTACATAGAAATTTGATATTATATTAATATCCTTAAATCTTCCATATATAAAGAGCTAAACATGTACCCAATGGGCACATGTTAGCAAAACCCATCTAAATATGATCTACGTTATTAGCTCTCTAATCTTTCCCACTCCGTGTCGTGGGTGGTTTAATGCTATTGTGAAACTTTCAAATGGCCATCTACTTATCATCTATTAAAAACACCCTATCATGAAGTTTAGTTGTTCTCGTGGATGACATTCACATCAGGCCGTCTTTTAGGGTGTGCGGGATGGGTGATCGCACAGAGTTCAAAAATTTTAAGGGCCCCAAAATTTGCCCCTTTAACAATATGTTAAACGTTCAGACTACTAATTTGCATTATCTCTTATAAACAATGACATTTTATATATAACATTTTTTCTAGAAATGTCTCATTATATAGTTTCGTCCATGACCCTCAAAAAATTCATAATTTTAGAGACGGTCTCACATATGAGAAAATAATATTAAAGTTGACATTAATATTAAAGTTGACACATACTTTGGCGCAAATAGCTTTTGCTAAACTACAGATGTAACGGTAGATAGAGATGGAGCGAAAGCTAGAAAATATAGATTACTTTTGTAAACTACATAAAATATCATTTGATTTTAAAAGATTAGGAGGATTCTCAAACAAGTTTTGTCAGTCAAATAAAGTTTATATTTTAATTGGCTTATTTTTTTCAAAAAATAATCATAATTTTCTCAATGTCAACCATACACTAATGAGCATCGGGTCAAGACCGAACATAACCGATCAAAACCAAACTGTACTGAACCGGAAACCGATTCTGTGGAATCGGTCCTTTCGATTCGGTTTGGTTTATACGTTTTAGGTGTGTTTTTTTTTTTGATCGAACAGAACAACTAAAACCCATAAATACATAAAACCAAAAATCGAAAGTCGGTTTTGATCGAACCGGCTCGGCTCGGTTTTCGGTATGTTTTGCTCACCCCGTATTTCCTTGATAAGTTGAGGGACTCAAACAACCAAAACTCACAACCTCCATAAACCAAACATATACAAAAGTACAAAAAAAAAAACATGACCTTCCATAAACCCTAAAAAATATCCCCCACCGGAAAACAAACAATCCCCCTCATGGAAACAGACGGCTTCCTTTACGAAACCCTAACCCCATTAACCACCCCCACCATCCCATCCACCACCCCTCCGCCGTCACCGCCGCCACATTCCGCCACCGACCCAGATTACCTCGTCCTCCGTAACCACATACCCATATCTTCGATTTTCACGCCGTTGCCGGAAACTAAGTCTACTGAATTCTTCTCTCTTGACGTTAACGGTGATAACGATGATGAGGATCTTAAGACGCCAACGCCGCCGCTCAAACGGTCAAAGTTGACGGCTGAAGAAAAAGAGGAGCCTGTTAGGAATTTGGAAGATGGGTGGTTTAGGGCTAATTGTAGGTTTAAAAGCCCTATGCTTCAGCTCCATAAAGGTTTTATTTTTTATATAAATTTGGGATATTGTGATATTATTAGGTTTAATGTATTTAGTTTAATGTTGTTGTTGGTCTATATCATGAATGAACTTTAGTATTTTTGTATGATGTTGAGAAAAAAGTTCACATTTAATGTTGAATTTGCGGACAGTTCGTGTTTTTTTGTATTGGGAATTTGTTAATTTTTAGGGTTTGACATCAAGATAGATACTTTTGATGTTTGTGGTGTGGAATATATATATGTATGAAAGTGTTAACGATTTTTAGATTTATTGACTTGGTGCAAAACATAGGATAATGGGGTTTAAAGATGTGTTATTATTATTTAACCACAAGGGGTGACCCAGCGGTAAGAATCCTAGCCTTCCAAAGCGGATGTCATAGGTTTGAACGAATCCGACGGGGAGAAAATTAATTCCCTTGTGGCCACAGAGGTTCACCTGTGCTGGCTCCTAGCTATCCAAAAGGGTAGTCGCCTTGGGATTAGTCGGCTCGCATTGTCAAGTCGGAAACCCAAGTAAATAAAAAAAAAACGTGCTGTTGGTGTCAATACTTTTTAAGTTTGTGATGTGTATGTTGTAAAGATAAACCTTTCTTTACAAAGGATCGTTGTAGTGTTTTTTATTTGGGTAATGGGATATGTAGAATCTGGTTTTTGTCTTTCATTTGATGATGATATTGAGAAGCTATTGTGGATTGCTAAATGGCATTTTTATTTTTGCAGAGATATTGGATTTCTGTGATTTTCTGTCCCCAACTGCTGAGGAGGCAGTGTCACGTAACACTGCGGTTAAGGATGTTTCGGATGTTATAAAGTATATCTGGCCTAATTGCAAGGTACAGCTATCTTTATGGTGATGTGATGTTGATATATGCTTCAGAGAGGCATGTTTTGAAAGTTTATAATTTGCTTTCTCAGGTAGAAGTTTTTGGTTCATTCAAAACAGGTCTGTTTCTACCAAGCAGCGATGTTGATGTAAGACCGTCTCTTCTTTAGATAATTATTGGAGCACATTTATTGCTATAAGTTATCCCGTGTTGTTGTTTTTTGTTTATGCCACTTCATGTGGTCATAATAATGTGAATGGCTGTTGGTATTAACACTTTTTGTTACTTGCTGAAATGTAGATGGTGATACTAGAGTCGAATATTAGAACTCCTCAGATGGGTTTGCATGCTCTCTCTAGGGCTTTATCACAGAAAGGTGTTGCAAAAAAGATTCAGGTACTTCTAAAAAATTTGCAAATGCATCATCACTACCTTAAGTCTTCCATCTGTCTAATAACTAATTTATATGTACATATTGTGAAATATATTAGGTCATTGCCAAGGCTCGTGTACCAATCATTAAGTTTGTGGAGAAAAGAAGTGGCATTTCATTTGATGTAAGGTTAGATGATTTGAACAATTTACTTTGATACATTAATTCTGCTAAGAATTAGAGTAGTATCAGCATTTCCTGAATACTTGTATTCTTTTTGACAGTTTTGATATGGAAAACGGACCAAAAGCTGCTGAATATATAGAGGACGCTATATCTAAGTGGCCCTCTTTAAGGCCATTGTGTCTGATCTTGAAAGTTTTTCTGCAACAACGGGAATTAAACGAGGTATGTGATACTTATGTGACATCTCTTATAATGTTCTTTTCTATAAAATGTATTGTCAGTAGCTAATAAGTGTTACTGTTGCAGGTGTATTCTGGTGGTATTGGGTCGTATGCACTCCTAGCTATGTTAATAGCAATGTTGCGGGTACATATTATAAAGTACTTACCACATGGGTGGCATGTCTTTGATCATTTGACGCATACTTATACTGATTACCTCAAGTATAGCGATCTTGCTACTATCTTATTTTTTCAAGTAATACTTGTATTATTCTATTTGACTTTACAGAATTCACTAGAGACACGTGCATCTCCAGAACATAATCTTGGAGTCCTTCTGGTATGATAAGTTTAGTTATGTGATTACATTTGATCATTTTCGCTCGAATAGTCAAATCTATGCATATTAAATTAAAAAGAAGTGGTTTCTATACTCTTATTTTTGCTTTTGCTCTGTTTATATTGGAAATAGGTAACTTTCTTTGATATGTATGGGCGTAAGTTGAACACATCTGATGTTGGCGTATCATGCAACGAAGGGGGCACTTTTTTCTCTAAGAAGAGAAAAGGGTAAGAATTCTCACATGATGTTCTGAATAAAATCTCGTTATGCACTGCATTTCTTATGCTTGTTGATTGCCTACTTTGCAGGTTCTTAAACGCAAACAGACGGTCACTGATTTCTATTCAGGATCCACAGGTAAATTAGCTATATTTTCAGCTTGCTTCTTTATTATTAAGAAACTTAGGCCTTGAGTTGCTTGCTAGCTTTACATGTGAAGTTATGGTTGACGTCTTCTTTTTGAATCTGATAATAGGCTCCTGAGAACGATATAGGAAAAAATTCTTTCAACTATTTCCAGGTTAGTCTGATGTAACACTCAACTTGACACATTGCTTAATGCAAGTCCTCGACAACTAGTGAAGTTTCTTAAATGCCATCTGCTTACTTATTCCTACAGATTAAATCTGCATTTGCAATGGCATGTTCAACACTAACAAACACAAAACTTTTAATGGGCCTAGGCCCAAACCAGAGTATCCTTGGTACCATTATAAGACCTGATAAAGTATTATTAGAGCGAAAAGGAGGCTTGAATGGTGACGTGACATTTACCAAATTACTCCCTGGAGCAGGGGAGAATTTGCAAAATGACTTTGGTGAACACGAGGGGCTCTTTTGTAATTGGAATCTAGATGATGAAGAAGAACCATTCTCTCGTGGAAAGGCAGTAGTTGGTGATGATGGTGCTGCTTTAGAGAATGGAAAGAAGTCAAAGAAAGGGGTCAAGGTTAAAAAGGCGGTAAAAATTAAGAAACCCAAGAAAAGAAAGCGAACAGAGGCCGAAAGTTGATGCTCTTTAAAAAGAGTTTTTTTCTTTGCTCACAAATGTGAGCAGAAATACTAACTACCCCAAACTGGGGTGTCGGGTTCATGTATCAGCACGTGTGACAATGGTAGTGTGCTTGTAGGAGTATACTAGAAATGCTGGCGAGTGTCTTTGTTTACCTTATGGTATTTATAGGTTATTGATCCTTTTAGGACAATAGATTCTAAATTAAATGGTAGTTCTGTCTTTTGATTATATTCTGAGGTTGTATCTCATGTAATGTAAACCAATTGTGGCTAATAGATACTAATATTTTTTGATCGTTTTATGTTTAAACTTAGAGTAGACAGCAAAAATACTAATCACCGCTTTTACCAATACTATTGGCAAATACCATCTGTAAGAGGCCAAGCGTTCGGCACATTACATCCGGTCAAAATGACCATTCTACCTCTATTATAATATGGAAAATGATTAAAGAGCTTTAAAAAATGTGACTAATTATGTGCTTAATAGATGTGACCGTACGTTATTGGTTGGTTTAAGCATGCCCCCTTGTTGTCTCTAAAAGTATGCTCACGCATAGGTTTAAGCATATAATTAGACATACCCGTTAAACATCTCAATCAATGCTTTTATAATTTACCAGACACCATCACGTCTACCACCACCATCTGCCACCAGCGACCTTTGTCAGTTCATTTCCTCATTGGAATATGGAGAGAGATGAAACTACTTTTCAAATTCTCAAAAAAATCGCACAACTAACCTCCAAAACTCAAAAAGTCCAAATTAAATGTGAAACTAAACCCGACTGAACAGGAGTGTTCACATTTACTAAAGCTTATTGAGATCCACAACCAAAACGTTTAGCGAGTTTTATCATAAACATGAGGAGCAAAGCTGAACGCAGCAGGTTAGAGAGAAAGTCAGAAACATAAATAATTAAAAACAAATTTGATTAGCAATAAAAAAATATCAACACAAGCAACAAAAAAGTTTTTAACATGAAGTAACAAACAGTACAAAAGTGCTAACTAAAATGTTAACTATAACTATAATTTATCATCATCACAACTAAAACGTTATACGCCGTTGGTCCCTCACTTTAACTGAACCCACTAACTCTCGTTTAATCAACTCAAGCGAGGGTATTTTTGTCTTTGTAAGTGTGCAAATAAGGATATAATAGTCATTTTCATTTTTTCTTTCTTTACTAGTATTATATATCCTTCTGATCTCATCACCACCGACACAATCCCTAATCCCAACATTCAGCTTTAAAACCTGCTCCAACAACAAAAACCACCACTACTCCAACACCACCATTGCCCTAACCCGAGATAATAAAATACATCCTCACTTTTTACCATCTTCATTATTTTCAAAAAAAAAAAAAAACAGATTACGTAACATAATTATCTTCAACAAATTCGATATCATCCTTGTATTATATTTAAACACAATAGCCCCCTTAAACAATCACTCCCATTTTCATCAAGAAAACCCGTCACTCATAACCCATCTAGAAATCCAGTCAAATTATGGTTAACAGCTTTTATTTGAATTTGTGCACTTTCAAATTGAATTGTTTCGTTTAAAAGATATTCATAAGATCCTACAATCGTAGAACTGAATTGTTTTGTGGATCTGTGTTAGATCTGTTGTGAAGATGGTGGTTTCAGGTGGGATTTGAAAACATCTCCATCATTGTCCCGAACCCAATTTGTGAAGATGGTGGTTGCAGGTGGGTTCCGACCCGGTCCATATGAGCTTGACTTTTTATCTAACTCGAACCAATTTTGATACGAAATTTTTGTTTTTATGTTTTGTTCGGGTTTAATTTCAGTTTTACCAAGAGTTTTTGTTGAGATTTTGAAATAGGTTATGATTTGTATTTGTAGCAGATTGTAATATCATTCAAAAGGTATAATATGAATTTTTTTTTATATAAGGATAAACCTTAATTTAATTCATTAGTTAATTAATGGATACAGTGAGAGTTTGGTTGGATCTGCATATTTGTTGTTTGTTACTTGTAAAAGACAAAAAGAAAGAATGGTGGTCTAGCACTCGAGGTGGATTTTTAGAAGACAAGAAAGAAAGCAATGGTTGGAGAATTGGAGATTTAATATAATTTTAGTTGTATGAAATTATCATGATAAAGATTGGTCATCTGAGTAATTTATATAGCTAGTTCACATGTTTTTTAAAATGAAGATATTGAAGAAGATGGGGTGGTAGCTTAAAGGTAAATATTAAAAGTAAACGCGTATCGGACAAAAATAAATAGTGATCATTAATAGTGTCGTACAATGACATAAAAATGAGAAATGTTACATATCACATGTGAGGAGTTAACAAGCGTTATTGAGGTCCATTAGAGTGAGGGACCAACGGCGGAAAATGTTTCCCACTTAAGATCAGACGGTGCAACTTTTTTGGTCAATGAACTAAGGGCTGCTGTCAACGCAAACCACAAGGACGAACAGGTGTAGTTTACTCTTTTAAAAAAAATACTATTGTTTTCTACAACACAATTCAAAATGTGTTGGGTTTAGAGATTCCCCTAACAAAATCTCAGTGAGAGTAGAAAAGGCCAAAGCGGGTTTCTCTCAGAATGTTCACCTATGACAAGAGAAAGATCTTATCACAAGGGTAATTGTGACCCTACTTCCAAGTTAGAAGGGCCTTCACTCCAAAAAAGAAGCAAACAACTCACTTTGTACAAAACAAGAAAAAAAAATATCGCGTTCAAAATCAAATTTTCCTAACAAATTTTCTACAAAACACAAAACATGCATTTCTCAATTTAACAAGAGAAACTACAAAGTATTTTTTTTTACGAGTAAACCTTTTGTTTTTCTTGAGAATAAAAAACAATTTCATATTAACGCGTTTTTTATGTTTTGTGAAAAATTAAAACATCTTTATCAACATGTTGATTGTGATTGGTCAACATGACCTATCAAGTTACCTTCAACTTGAGAGGACTTCATCCTTTTTTTTACAAACCTTTTTTGTATATATATTTTTTTTCATTTGCTCAAAAACAAAGGAAATAAGGAAAAAGAAAGATATGTTTTGTAGTTGAAGTAGGAAATGCAAAATTTTCTATTTTGTAAAAAATTACATAAGAAACATTTGATTTGAACGTAATATTTATTTTTCTTGTTTTGTACATAACAATTTGTGGACAACAAAATATTTGATGAAAAACAAAAATGCTTACTTATAAGTAAATGTACCCTTAATCTTTATAATATATCCTTCTCCGTACTAAACGACTATTTTACCCTCAATAAGTAAATGTACCCTTAATCTTTATAATACATCATTCTCCGTACTAAACGACTATTTTACCCTCAACACAGTTAAAGGATGGATGTAATAATGCCAAACGTTATGCCTTCTAGAGATAATATTTGCCAATAGTATCAGCAAGGGATGACTAGTGCTAAATTCGACCTGATCAATTTTTTCTTGAAAGTTAAACCAACAGTTTAACAATATATAAACACAATTTGGGAATTGAAAATATAAACTAATGTTATCTATTAGGGAACAGGTTAACTCGTCGGCTCAAAATTATCTAACAGGGAACAACCGTGCTTGTCATCTATTCAAATCCTATCTTGTGGGATTTAGAAAAAGCATAACATAAACGCATCGCCATGGCTCATGTAACTTTGCCTATGTCATGATGTAATTCAAAACTAGTGCGCGTAAAATCAATCATAGATCAAGAAAAAAAGATCAGTTAAGAGAAAACAGAATTATCTAATTTACCGTTTTACTAAAAAGTCTTTCAAAAGCCCAATGGCACAAATCTACAATAGTGCAAACGATGCTTCTTTGTCAACATTTGATGAGAAAAATATAGGGTAGTACAGGGTGACAAATCAACCACAAACCATTGAGCATATTCATAACCCGATGTTTGGAATAGGCTATTTAAGAGCAATTTGTTCAACTGTTTAGGCCATAAGCGTCGGTGATGGTGTTAGATGCAAGGTTCCCTGAACCATCTACATCAAGTGCATATTACAACAAAATAAGTCCCCAGTGGACGCCTAAAGTTCATGACTAGTTTTTTAGTTGGTTGATGCCTGTCAAATAGGTTTGTTAAAACTTAGACGTTTTGGATTGATTACATCAATCCTGATGGAAAGTACTTGGCCATCTTGTTCTTCAGCCCAAGTAATTTTTTCATTCTCTAGTAGCTTAGTTATCTGCAAGTAAAAAATAGAAAATGTATTTGTCAAATGGAAATGTTTGATATGATACATTGAATATTCCAAATCACGCTACTTTAATATGTTTATACCATTTTCATCTGCCTACTATGAATTATAAATTTTAGGTGTACTAGTTCAACCCATTTACCAAAGTAAAGTTTAAGTGCACACAACCTCCACATAGTTTTTATATGAGAATTTAGTTTATTATTTATACTTTTTTTTGTAAATCATAATTGTCTATACGAAGATAGATTTGGTTATCCCAATTTCATCTAATAAACGCAATTTCAATCACACCAATTAAATTTGGTTTATCCCAATTTCAACTGTTCCCTATTATTCACTTTGAAAGTCCTGTCTTTTCTACTTACACTACTTCACAATTTCACATAAATGGGTCCAAAATGGTATTTTCATTTTTTTCTAAGGCGCATAATAAAAATTATGAAGTGACCCTAAGTAATTGAGAGTGGCTTCTGCATCAAGTACGTTGATGACTTTATGAGTTGAATATGATGTAATGCAGATCATTAAATAGAGGCGTGAGAAAGATGATTCTTACCAGACGTTTACGAGCATTTGGTTTGGTTTTATCATCATTGGGCCCAACCATGACTTTCAGATAATGAATGGCTGCAAAATATCACCAAACAGAGATTAATAACATAACTTTGAGAGGTTACAAGTTTACAACCATTATGATGGTAGAATGAGGAATTACATGGTATGCCAGACATAATTTTCAATTGAGTTTTCAAAAGGCGCCTGGCTTCCTTTGGATCGTAGTCATTAAAATTGATGGAAATTGCTTCCCCGTCATCTCTGCAAACAAAATCAGAATAAACAATAAATTAAATCCAAAAAATAAACCCAGATTTTACTATTAAAAATCAATATACAAAAGCTATCTCTTCAAGTAAAATAAAATCATCTCACAGTTACCTGGTTTCAGTGAGCAATTTGGCAGACATCTCATTCGCTTCTCGAGCCTTGGCCATATAAAAGTGTCCCTGCATGATTAAATATAAATTAACCATTTAATGAATGGACGAATAAATGTGCGAGAGAATCATAGAAGCTCTAAATAAGCAGAAAACAAAAAAGTAAAGCATGGACAAAGTTACCTCATTCACAAGCTTATCTGCAACATCCTTTCTACCTTTGACATATGCCTCAGCAGCCTGCCACATATGAAAATACATTAAAGATCATAACTGGAACATACATGCTGTTCACAATATTACAAGCCTGAAATCAAAGGATAGAAATGCCTACTTACAGCTCTATAGTATTGTTTCATAGTTGTCCAGTGCTCCTTTGCAGCTTCCCTTAGACACTCGTAATTATCCTCGATCTCTACATTTCCTGTTCATCAAGCATAATGCAAAAGTATAGCTTCAGGTACAAGTCCTAAAAAGAAAAATGTACAAGCAGAAGGATAAGTCCACTCCCTACCTTCTCCATGAACTTCCTTCTTTACAATTGGAGTCTTAAACACTGTTATGGGATCTTCTAAAGGTCCCGTTACTATTCCATATTTTCTTGTCCGTAGTTCTAGTCTTGGAAGGATTGTTCGTGGTCCGAGTTCACATCTTTCAGGGACAGTAAAGAGGTTGCCTAATACTTCTTTTTCAAGCTCTGACCTGTTTCTGTACAGATGAGAAAATAAACATAATTGACTAGCTTGTGATAGATTTCTCCCGATAAACAATTTAGAACCCATAAATGGTAGCTTTATACCTTTGTGCAGAATCATTGACTTGCAATTTCTCTTCATAATTTTTGCTCAGATTTTCACATGTGTCCGTAGAATTCTGTTATGTGATGAGAAGACATATAAGAATATGACAAATTTCTCTTCTTTCTTTAAAATGTGATAAAAGGTTATGATGTTGCATCTAAATAAATTAGTTTCAACTTGTAACAAACCAAAAAACGGCATCACCAGAATTTTACAGCGTATAAACTTTATAGCATAAAAAGCTATTATTTCTAGAGAGAAATGTTTTTACTCAGGTTCTACTTGCTATCTAAATTTCAGCATCAAATACATTTCTGACTTTGTCTAAAAAGCAAGGCTCGTGCAATAGGCTACCACGTACAAAAAGGGAAGGGTAAAACTTAAATAACTTAGGAAAAGGAAAAGACCATAAATCCTAATCTAGATATTGGTACAGAAACAAAACTCATAATCATTGGCCTAATTATCATAAAAAAAAATCGAATAGCCAACGCCCAGAGGTATTTTCTCTGAGTTTCAAACCAAAATTCAGTTTTCATCGGTTGAGATTATGAAAATGTTCGTAAGCTTAAAAAAGCAATTGCAAAAATAAAGTACACAGAAAGTGAGTCTGTAGATTCTTTTTGATCTACAAAAGCTTCTTTTATGTGTAAATCAGAAGGCTTAAAATTATAGCTCCCCTAGTAATAAAACTTATATCTTACTGTTTGCTCCATCGTGCTTGCAGTAGCATCTCCCAAATCCAGTGTGGATGCGGACATGCTCATAAGTTTTTCCAGGCTCTGCATGAACATATCAAGTAAAACAACTGTTTATTGCTTGAATAAAAACAAAGGATACTGATTGACATACAGAAAATATTAACAGATCAAAGTCTAAAAGTTGATGTCAACCAACTAAATTAAACAAAACCAGATGGGCTTTCACAAAGTGACATCAAACTGCTATTCAGATATTGCAACTAGATAGGTGAATATAAAAGCGCATGAAACAATCGGATAGCCATCAAACTGCTTCACTAAACCTGGGTAAATATCATATTCTATATACCCTCATCGATGTTACCATATCATCTTTGCAGTTATAAGAAAAGGGACTTTTATGATTTTACTTTAAGTTAAACATAACCATCTCCTGGAAATCTAGATCCTTAAGCACTCAAAATACTCAGATAAAGGTTAAAGAGTAAGACTAAGGACTAACACTATTATCCCTTAATGGCTTCATCTATCTTATGCTTGTCCACTTAACAAGAATTGAGTAAAACTAACAAAGCTAAAAATGTAAAAACTGAAAGAATATAAGCATGTGCTCCAACTTGACTCCAATACCATAACAAGATCTTGTGGCCTTTGATATAAAAAAAGGAACTGGCAAGTTAATTCATGTTCATATAAAATGAAGACACAATGTGGTTCTTCGGTTATGATGGACCATATATATTGAGGTAAAAAAGATTTGGGTCTTGATCACTTTATAAGGTAGTCAATAGTCATAGACATAGATAATACATTAGCAAAATTACGATCTGCATGAATGAACTTATGAGAATTTTTAAAACCAATGCATCCACATGCAACATTAATAATATGGCAGCTACATTCTCATATATTCCAACAGATAACTTGTTTATAAAGGACATCATAAATCCTCCATTCTTTGTACTTGGAGTTCCATTCCTAGAAAAAGTGATTTATAGCAAACAAAAGAAGGTTATGAAAGACATGAAAAGAAGATAACCAACCTGATGGACATCGTAGCCACACCCACCTGCAAGATATGCGAACAGTAAGTTTACATATATTTTTAAACCAAAATGAGGCATTGGCCATCAAAATACATCTTTAACTGAAGCAATATATAAGTGAAAAGATCAATATTCAGGAACACGAATAAGATAAGCATAAGAAACTGATATACAAAGTCAGAAGTCAGAACAATATCCCAATCGTTCTATTCAGTTAAATCTGCTTTTTACCTTAAGTAGGGTAGTAGGGAGGCACTTAGTCTAGTGGAACCATAAAAAACTAAAATAGGTAGCATACTTAATAATAACACAACTACGCAGTGTATGTTAGTAAGTATCAAAAACTTCATAAGAAATATGAACCATAGTAAATTATACTGATTTGGGAACCAAACATTTTGTTGCAACATAAACAAAGCTAACCAAAATCAGATAGCAATTAGACAACAAAAAAAAATGTTATGATGCTGACACCACAAAACAATATATTATCAAGGTATAAATAAAAACAACTTAAGGGGAGAAACTACCCACAACAATTAACCAGCGACAAAAAACCTCCCTTACATACCCGTAAAATGACAATGTGAACAGACGATAGAAACACAAACAATTGGTGGTTTGCTTCATGTAAATGCAAACAATAATCTTAGGCCACCACATATAGTATCAGAATACCTATAATAAGCATGCTAACATAATAGAACAGAAGATCATTGCAAGTAACAGAAAGAAAGTAACAACTTTTCACTTTACACGAAAGGTCGCTAACTACGATGGAAAACGGACATAGATACGCTTACATAAAAAATCCCAAATCATCCCAACTAGAAAAAACCGCATGTGGTTATTAAGTCATAAGTACGATAATGAAAATGATTAACTTCTTACCAACAACCTCTCTGATGACTTCCATGTCTAATTTAAAGCCATCCCCAAGCATCTGAAGCAGAAATTGTTCGACATCCTTGTTCATACTTTCATTTTTTTCCTTAACCAGTTGTGGTTTCTCATCCCATATCTGTGATGCAGGAACCTCGTGTGACATCAACTTCACTGGTTTGGTAATTTCAGGAGTTTTTTTAGTTGGAACCCTCGACCTTCCATAATCAGCACCAATCATCCCTGAAATTGTACCCATTGATGCGCCAGACTTTTTTGGCTTAGACTGAGAAGTAACCTTTGTAGAATCATTTTGCAAGGTCCCTGACCTTGCATAAGCAGCACCATTTGCACCGACTGTACCCATCGAACCAGCTGGTGATACAGGCGCAGCAGTCAAATCCCTAATTGATACTGGTCTGTCGTTATTTGATGAGCTTCCCAGCATATCATAAAGTATTTCACAGGCCTTGTATAAATTGTGGCCTGCTTCCATATAGGCAGACGCCATGTCATCAGCCGATAACTTTGAGCCAAAGACGTCGAGCAGAAATTCCAGATTCTTATCATCGTCGTTTGAGAGAGTTGCATTGGTAGAAGCTCCATTCATTATCGTCCTTCCAAACACAAACAAGAAATAAACATCATTACTAACAGCTTGACTATGATTAAATAACGACAAAAACCTTCAAATCTATGTTATCTGCATAATGCTTAACAGGTACACAAAGGATAACTTTTCAATACTACCTTTACTCCAAGAATCAAAATATTCCTTGCATGAATCCAAAATCAATTAATCATAATTAATACCAATAACAGCAACATAACCATTACATCCTCATTCACAACACGCTATCTCATTTTACAATCATTTTCAACTGTTCAGATTAAGTCTGCTGAATACTACAGTACATCCTTCTAATATACAAGCCAGGTTTGTAAACTTAAATCTAGCAGAGCGAGTCTCTAAAACAAAAAAGCATAATGCACATCTAATCCATAAAATACGCACACATGTAACGAATTACCTACACTCGTGACTACCTGAACTACTGATGTTCCTAGGGAAATAAACATCATCACTGACAGCTTACAAAACAAAGAACTTCAAAAACTCCTACTCGACTAAAATCATATGACAAAAACTTCAAATTTAATTCTTCTACATAACGACTGACACGTGCATAAATGATGACTTTTTAATACTACCTCATTCCAATAATTAATACATTCCTTACATGAATCCAAACCAATATTTCATAGTTCACTACCAATAAAGGCAATGTAACCGTTCCATCTTCCTTCACAACACAATATCTGATTTACAATCATTTTCTCACATTTCAGATTTCTAATTAAGTCTACTCAATAATAAGCCAATAATTACTAGTGCGACACACTTTATAATCTACAAGTCATGTTTGTTTACTTAGATCTGGAAAAAGTGACTACTTATATGTTGTTTATAAGCATAATGTACATCAAATCCACGTATACGCACACTCGTAAGTCGTAACTACTAATATTCCTATTCAATATACATAAGCGTAATAACATCAAATCCATAAATAAACACCCTCTGAATAACAGTGACAACTAATAATCCTATGCAGTATCTATAAGCATAATATAGATCTAGTCCATAACTGCGCACACTCGTAACTACAAATATTCTTATTCCTATGCAATATATATAAGCATAATTACATCTAATTAATAAATGTGCATGCTTGTAAGTTGTAACAACAGTAACTACTAAGATTTATTGCCTTTCAAAAAAAAATGTAGTAATATTTATTAGCATAGCGTACATCTGATCCATTGATATGTACACTTGTAACTACTATTATTCCTATAATAGATCATAAACTATAAGCATAATGCACGTCTATTCCATAACACTAACTGCTAATATCCCTATGCAATCATCTAATCCATGGATACGTACACTCATAACTACTAATATTCCTATGATAAATTATAAGCATAATGTACTTCTATCCCATAAATACGCACACTCATAACTACTAATATTCGTAAGCATGATTTATAAGCTTAATGTATATCTAGTAACTGCTAATATTCACATGAGATATTTATTAGCATAACGCACGGCTACGTACACTCCAATGATAAATTATAAGCACTCGTAACTATCAATATTCCTGCGCAAAAGCCATAAGCATAAGGTAACATCTAATTCACTACGCTCGTAACAACTAATATTCCTACACATCATTTATACATTCCTAATACCTACCTACCTACATTATACGCACAAATATAGTAACTAACTTTCTTACTAAGTTTTCGCAATACGAAATATCTCAAAACATTTAACACAAACAAAATTACATAACAATAGTTACAACTAATATATATTCCACAAAATGTGCATCTAATCCAAAAATACGCACCATAACTTCTGAAGTAACATTTATACATTTCTAACAGCCACAGCCACATAATACGCACAAATATAATAACTAACTTTCTATCTAATTTTACTACTTTTCCGCAACACAAAACATCTCAAAACAGTAAGACAGAAACAAAATTACATAGCAAATCGCGATAATCACATTCTACATCATCTAATCATAAACGATAAACAATAAAGTAACAACTAAAACTTATAAGCATAATGTACATCTAATCCAGAAATACGTGCCGTAACTACTTCCTACATAATATTCATACATTTCTAACAGCCACATTTTACGCACAAATATAATAACTAACTTTCTACCTACTTTTCCGAAACACAAAACATCCCTAAACAAAATTACATAAAAACCTAGGGCAAAATCCGTACAAATTAAATTACACTAATAATCAACAAAATTTATACATAAAAAAGTACGATCGATACAGTAACAAATTATATAAAAAGATAGATCTACTTACATAGAGTAATTTTACACAATTTTCAGTTTTTTTTTTGTTTCGAAAAGTAACCGTTTGTTACGGAGTTTGTTGTTGTTTGATGAGATGATCGGAGATGATGAGTTTGAGTGAGTGAGTTTGTTTGTTGCTGAAAAGTGGGTACAGTGTTTTGGTTTATGAAGAAGGAACACTCGTTCGTTTAGAAGGTGTTCAATTTGGGTGAAATGAGGGAGGTTGGTATTTATAGGGGGTGGGGGTTTGGTGAATAGTGTAGGAGTGTTTGGATTGGGTTTATTTGGAATCAGATAGTATTTTCTTTTGTCAAGTCAACAAGCTTTCTACACAAGCTAAGTTTAAAGTTTAAATACCTAGTTAGACATGCAAGATTAGTTACAGATTAGAGTAAAGTACATTTTTGTTCCTCGTGTTTTGGTGCGTTTTTCACTTTTGGTCAAAAACTCAAAAAAGTTTTGGTTTTAGCCTAAAAGTGATACTTTTGTTTCCCTTTCAGTCCAAACATGTTGAAAATTTGGACCAAAAGTGAAATACCCACCAAACCACAAGGACCAAAACAACATGTTTTTGGACCGAAAGTTAAACAAAGTATCCCTTTTAGACTAAAACCAAAACTTTTTTGAATTTTAAACCAAAAGTGAAAAATGCATAAAACCACAATGACCAAAAATGTACTTTACTCTACAGATTATGTTAATTTATTTAGAGAATAAAATATAGGCTTTGTTTTGCATAAAAAACTTATAAAAGGATTTGTGTTTACGTTACTTACATGAAAGTTGAGGTTTTTGGTATTTGATGTACGACTAGTGAGTTGTTGTCGTTACTGAACTCGAAAACTGAAACATCTTTTGAACTATAGTTGATCAAATAACTGCTTATTCTTCGGTAAGGAAGGTTGTTCGCAAGGTAAGGCCTTGGACTGCTTGTTCGTAAGCCGGTACAACACTAGCACATATGCTTTTCATAGCCAAGAAAGAAATTTCTTTGAATGAAAGGGAATGAGTGGAGTGCAACGGGGGATCATACATAATTTTTTTAGATAATAAAAACTTGAGTAAATTGCATTTTTGGTCCCTGTGGTATGGCCAAATTGCAGGTTTGGGACCCTAACTTTCGAAATTGCAGTGATGGTCCCTATTTTCAAGTTCGGGTTGCAGGTTTGGTCCTTTTGGGTTGCATTTTTGGTCCTTGTGGTTTGGCCAAATTGCAGGTTTGGTCCCGGCCCGGGGACCAAATTTGCAACGAAAACTTGAAAATAGGGACCATCACTGCAATTTCAAAAGTTAGGGTCTCAAACCTGCAATTTAACCATACCACAGGGACCAAAAATGCAATTAACTCTAAAAACTTATAAGAAATTGTATTTACATTCCTTTTATGGAAGTTGAGTTTCTTTGTGTTTGATGTACGCAGTTTTACTAATATTTTAATAGTTGTTTCTAGATTTTTGTTTCGCCACCTTAAGATGCTCAACTAGTGAAGTTTAGTTATAGTCTTTCTTTGGTCTTCTTTTAAGCTTTTTGGTATTTACCGTTTAAGCTTTTTGGTATTTACCGTTCAAAAACCTTTTTGAAAATAGTTGAGATTTATGAATGCTTGTGTATTCACTTTCTCTTTTTTTTAACAGCTGAATTCATTAAAAAGCACTAGCAAGGAGCTAGAGAAACATTACACGGAAATAAGTAAAGGGTTCTTTAACCAATCTAACCAACTAAAAGATAACTTGCTTCTAGAATTACACCAAGAAAAAGAAAGCGCCACAATATCATCAAACAAACGGGCTTTAGTCGGGATAGAAGCGCCAAAAATAGACTTATGGAAAGTTCAATCCACCCACCAAGAAACGAAAAAACGCCTTCCAAGCTCTTCAAGATGAGGCGAATAACGAAGGGCTAGAGAACCAACACCACCAATCTTCGTAAGAGGATACATCAGCCATGCAAATGTTCCACCATCTGGCTATACTCTTATACAATTCTTTCATCATAGAACAATTGAAGAAAATATGGTTTGTAGATTCAACCGCTTGATTACACGAAGGACAAAAGATAGATTGTAAGTCCATACCCCTTCGTGAAAGATTAAGCCGAGTAGGAAGGTTGTTAAGCTTAACTCTCCAAGATAAAATGTTGATCTTTATCGGAACATACTTACACTATTGAGTTTTGGAACCAACCGTCTCAAGAATTTTAGCGTCAATGAAGATCTAGCCGAAGAGACAGAAAACTCACCATCTCCCAAGAGAGACCAAGACCATCTATTTTTCATGTTTGGAAGAATAAGATCCTCCAATATAGTTGACAACGATCCATCTGAACTTGCTCAAATACCAACCTTAGGATTTATGAGGAAAGAAGGAACGAGACTAGGCTGCTTCTTTTTTTTCTTCCACTGTAATCCTAGTTATTCGATTTTTTAGCAAACAATCTAGAAAAATGAATTTTAAAAGGTGCCTCTCCTTTCCAAGTCTCTTGCCAAAACATAGTGTTAGCCCTATTTCCCACCTTTTTCTTCATAAAGCCGAGAAGATCAATACCCTTATTGTACAAGGAAGGGATAGAACGAATGATATCAGCCCAGTTAGACGTAAAGCTGGACTTAAAAGGTTGATCGAGCTTACCATCTTCGCCATGTAAAGCCTTGATAACCCTAGACCATAGAGAGTTACTTTGAGACCGAAAACGCCAAACCCACTTAAAGATGAGAGCACGATTTAATGCAAAGAAGCTTGAGACGCCAAGACCACCCTTCTCCTTGGAAGCTAAGACATTATCCCATTTGATAAACGACGTATTTCGAACATTAGGATCCACTCCATTAAAGAAATGACTACGTATCGATTCTAATTTATTAATCACGTGTATGGGAGCTCTAAACATCGACATATAGTATATTGGCGTTGAGCCTAGAACAGATTTGAGGAGCGTTAATCTACCCCCCACAGAAAGAACCTTCATTTTCCACTTAGAAAGACGTTTGAGAACTTTATCAATGACGACATCCCAAGAGCTTATCCGCGACATATGACCACCAATATTAACTCCCAAATCGTAAAAAGGAAGAGAAAGGGTCATAAACTTTACTGTTAGCAGCTAAGGTTGACCAAATCATTCTTCAATTAACTAAACCCAAAAGTTTTACTCGTATGGAGATTAATATGTAAAACATTGAAGCACGATTGAAGCAATCCAAAACTCGAATGATGGTAGCAATATTCGACTCACACCATTGACCTATAAAGACCACATCATTCGCATAAAATAAATGAGAAATATGCAAGGAGTCGTTTAAAGCAACACCTTTGAAGAGACCCGCGTCAACAACGTTTTGAAAAGACAAGTGAAGGCTTTCCATGACAAGGATGAACAAGAAAGGAGATAGAGGATCTCCCTGTTTAAGGCCTTTGAAAAATTGGAACTCAGATGTCGGACTACCGTTGACAAGAATCGAACCCCTAGATGATTTAAGACAACTTTGAATCCATTCGCGCCAACGAGAACCAAAGCCAAAGTTTTTCAGAACATCATCCAAAAAATCCCATCGAACAGAATCAAAAGCCTTCTCAAAATCAACCTTAAAGATCATAGTTTGTTTCTTCTTCGCTTTACACCAATGAATAATTTCATTCAAGATAAAAGGACCGTCTAAAATTTGACGATTTGCAATAAAGGCAGATTGCAACACATTCATTTAAGACCATCAAAAAAATAACGGGTCACCTAAACCCGATAGCAAGAAGTTTGGTAATGATTTTGTAAAGGCTACCAATGAGACTTATAGGCCTAAAATCCTTCACCATCTTAGCACCTTGAGTTTTAGGAATCAAAGCAATGAAAGAAGAATTACCTCCTTTGTGGTAGAAACCATTATGAAAAAAATGATTCACGACATCCACAACT
The DNA here is from genome assembly GCA_026074375.1 of Tanacetum coccineum. NCBI lineage: Eukaryota > Viridiplantae > Streptophyta > Magnoliopsida > Asterales > Asteraceae > Tanacetum > Tanacetum coccineum. Next base: position 38,355 of record BQNB010023517.1, read on the forward strand.
TCGCTTTCAATTAAGCTCCAAAATCTGCGGTAGAAGCCAAAAGTGTAATCGTCAGGACCTGGAGATTTATCTAGACCACAGTCCCAAACGGCACCTTTAATTTCCTCTTTAGAAAACACTTTTTCCAGATCTTGAGCTTGATCCAAAGATAATCTGTTAGGGAAATCCATATCGAGAACAAAACGATCTTCACGCTAGAAGCATTTAATCATGTTTTGGAAAATGAGAAAGAAACTCATTTTGACAAACAATTGGATCCTCAACTCCCATACCCAATTCAACAAACATACCACGGATAGCTGATGTTCTGAGTTTATTAGTAATGCATGTAAAAAATTAGAGTCTCGTCACCTTCAATAGACCATATTACCTTAGTTTTTTAAGCCAATTCAATCGACTCCATTTTCTCTAAAGAAGAAAGATTTCTCATGATAGCCATTCTTTCTTCTAAAATAGTTGAAGACGTCTTTCCTTTATCTATGGAGGAATCGATGTCAGAGAGTTTATTCTTCAACTCTTTTTTAAGAACAAGAGCCTTATCTTTTTTACCTTTCACCCACCCACGAATAAGCCCTTTAAGAATTTTGAGTTTAAGAGCCATCCTAAACATAGCGTTAGATTCTGTAATACTGATGTCTGCACCGAGCGCATCTGGCCACAAAAGGATTCAAAGCCTACAAGATCAAACCAATTGTGGAAGAAACGAAACGGAGTTGGACCATAGTCTATACTTAATTCACGCAAAAAATAGGCCTATGATCAGAAAGATAACGATCCAAAACGACGGATAAAAGATTAGGACACGATCTCTGTAAATTTTCTGAAACAAGAAATCTATCAAGTCTACTCATTTTGGAAGCAGATTTATGAGACCATGTAAAAGAGTTAGCCTCAGAGGCACTTCCATCAAACCTCCTGCAGAAATGAAAGAATTAAAAGCAGTAGACCCTCGAGCATTAAAAATAGAGCCATATCTTTCGTCTTCAGAACGAACTTCATTAAAATCACCCATCACAATCACGTCTCCTTTCCATCTATTAATCACCAGATTCAGATAATTCCAAAGCATCTTTTTCTCAGCTAACTCTTGAGGAGCATAGACTGAGATGATAAGCATATTTTTGTTATTAGGAAGCCAAGTGCCCATAATAGCAATGAAATAATCCGAAACTGTAGAATTCTCCTTCAGAAACGTATTAGAATCCCAAACACATAAAATACCTCCTGAGCTTCCCACTGAAGGACTAACAACAAAATCAAAAGAAAGGTTTCCCCAACAAGCTTTAATATTAAAGATGTCCACCTGCTCCATTTTCGTTTCCTGCAAAGTTAGAAAATTAACTTTGTTATTGTAACATAACTCCCTTACCCAATATTTTTTGGCCTTTTGAGCAAGACCTTGGATATTTTGAGCAAGACCTTGTATTCACTTTCTCTTATTTTAAATATTAACAATTATCAAGAGGAATTATTGTTTAATAAACAATACATTTTTGTATTTTTGAAAAAATCAAAAGTTACACAAATATTTCTTGTCGTTCCCTAGCAAATGCGAAACAAGTCCTCGAAGATCATTTGTGTAACGGAAAGTTACATAAAAGATACTTGTAATTATCTATCATTGTGAGAATCGTCCTTAAAAAGAATTTACATATGTAGCGCATTGATTCTTTTGCGAAAATTAAAAGTTACACAAATACTCCATGTGGTTCACTAGCAAATACAAAACAAGTCTTCAAGGACGAACCGTGTAACCGAAAGTTACGTTAAAGGTTCGCGTAATTTACCTATCGTTGTGAGAGTCGTCCCTAACAAGAAGTTACATAAATAGTCTCTTAACTACACCTTCAATCTCAGAACACATCCTTATGGACCATCTGTGTGATGAGAATTACAAAAAAAACACTTGCAACTTACCCAACATTGCAAAATTCGTCTTTATGTTTTAACTTTTGTATTTTTAACGCATGGTTGCAAGGAAAAAAATTGAATTTCGGAAAATATTTCCGTCTAACAGGATACTGTCACGTAGATTGAGGCATACCAATTTAGATATCGATCAATGTTTTATTATAATAAATACCTTTAAGGGCGTTTTAAGGTTGCTTTTTGAAATTGCTTATCAATGTTGTTTGAAATTGACTATTAAAATTGCTTATATGGTTTGTTTAGTATTTCTTATTAATTGAATCCCTTCTCTTATGGTGTGATTTTGCTTTCTGAAAATGAAAATGGTAAGTATCATTGAATTTTGGATTCAAAAGGGTTAAAGTGGGCAATTAAACTCATATTGTTACCGTGTTCAACAAAAATATTAGCAATTATAGGCACTTTGTCATCTAATGTTAATTTTTATACTAAGGGGGTGTTTGTTTCGGCTTATGAAACATAAGCTCATTTGGGCTTATATTTCATAAGCCCCAATTTTCTGGCTTATTTTGAGACTTTAGGGGCTTATATAAGTTTATTATATCATAATAAAATTATAGAAGCCCCCAAGTCTCAAAATAAGCCAGAAAATAAGGGTTTATGAAATATAAGCCCAAATTAAATTTGATTTCAGCTTATATTTCATAAGCCCAATTTTTTGGCATATTTTGAGACTTATGAGCTTATATAAGTTTATCATATCATAATAAACTTATATAAACCCACAAGTCTCAAAATAAGCCGAAAAAGTAATCCTATTAACCACATTTAAATTATAGGTGTCTTTGTTGTCTTAGGCTAAAGGGAGTGGTGATGGTAACTCACCATCCACCTCAGCATCAACTCAGTTTTCTCTCTCATCTCACTTCCATTCACTCACGCTCACCATTAACCTGTTTTGGTAACTCACTCACACTCACCATTCACCTATTTTTTATTTAAATATTTTTATTATAAGCTAAAAATGTAAATATCAATGTAGACGTAAATGTACAAAATTAATAATAAAGTAAAACGTATTTAATTATAAACTTTCATTTATACATTAAACACAATACATAGATAACTAAAAACTTAAACGTACGAAATTAAAAATGATACATAGATAATTAAAAAACTTAAACGTATGATGTGCGGTTGTCGTTAGACTTCAACTAGAAGTTTTACAACTCCCTAGGCAGTGTACCTAATCGTTGCAGTGTAGTATAGGCAAGACTCGATGGTTGTTATCGTTCTCTAGGGGAATAGGTTGGGAAGGCTCGAACAGAGCTTAGCCGAGATCTACGGGATTGAAAGGAGATTATTTTTGTATTTTTATATTTTATAAAAAGCAGTAAAATCAATGGTTTGAGAGGTTGGTTGATTAACTAATTAATTAAACTAATTATAATTTATACTACTAGTGATAACTATGACTAAGGATGTGTATTTATTAATCATGCATTATCTTTAGATTGCTTCTCCTCAATCTTGTTGCCCTTGTCACAACTCGCTGTGATTGATCTGTGTATGTCATTTCCTAAGTCATGAACGAATTACACGAACCCGCCGTCTATTTAATATTCCGTTAAGGCAACGTAAAAGTAAGGTAGTATGAAGACTATTACAAGGCCCCTAAGAGTATATTAAATGCAATTGAAATATCTTAAGAGGGATCAACCATATTGGGGGTAAGGTAGTATGAAGATTGTTACCAGATGGTATCCTTTCTACACTTATCGCGTTTCCCTAGACGTCTATTGCCAAATTTAAAAAAATATCTAATATGGCTTTAGTATTCTAAAGATAAACGCGCTCATTCATTACAGAAAGCAAACAATAAAGGATCGGTAATCCAACGTTCATGCAAATCATAATGTTAATTACAAGGGAGGGTTTAGCCTAAATGTTATTAAGAATGCTAAGAGCATGTCTCAAGCAAACAACACATAGACATATTGAATGATTAAAGATAAATAATCTTACTTGATTAAAACATGGATTAAGGTCAGTTACAATAGGGTTTTTAAGCCCTAAAAATGGCCTAAAAGCTAGCAAAATACTTAGGGTTCGGCTCCCCAAAAGTTATACAAAGTTACACACTTAAAACCCTAAACTCGATTTTATATATATAGAGAAATCTAGCCTTGCATGGCAAACAAAGGAGAAGAACAAGAATCAATCACAAAACACATAGACATATTAAGTGATAAAGGATAAATGAACTTCACTTGATTAAATCATGCAGTTGAGGCTGTTACAAGAGGGTTTTAACACCCTAAAAACGAGCCTAAAGGCTGCTAAAGTCGTCTTCTAAAACTAGGGTTCATCTCCCAAAAGTTACACAGTAAAAACCCTAAAATCGATTTTGTATATATAGGAAAAGCGTTGTGACGGCGTCGCGTTGTAACCGTGATGCCGTCTCCAAGTAGAATCTTCTAGAGCCGCTTTAAGTCGGCTACGTCCTGACGCCGTTGTCAAATCTGTGACGCCATCATTATGAAAATCCTGATGCCGTCTCTTGATGTTTGCGACGCCGTCTTCACGCTCTAAAAGCATAATTCTTTAAGATAAATGGTGTAGAGTCGTAGTCTTGTCCGTTTCTTCTCCAAATGAGCCCAAGTTACGTGTATTTCCTCCAAATACAATCCAAGTGCTAAAAACATGTCTTATCCTCAAGCAAATGGGCTTTTCTACCTAGACAATAGCAATATCGGGGGCATTTAACCTACTCTTTAAAAGTAGTTTACAACACAACCTTCTAGACCTCATAATTAAAAGCATAGAAAGTATATACTAGCACCTCAAATAAGTGTTTAGGAATCTCTCTTTCTCTCGGGTGGATAATAAATTATAACAACTACGGGAAACATAAAATTAACACTCATTACCTGTCATAACATATAAATTACCACAGACTTGGTAAAGGATCAAACCTCCACCGCTTATTAGTCATTACTATCAAAGAGGTCTTTTTAAAGGGTTGTGATGTGTAGGTGTAAGATAACATTAATGGAAACACAAATGGATGGGATACATTTGAGGAGTGACTTTTGGGTGAATTTTTTTTGGCTAAAGAGGTTTACCCGCTGATTAGCTTGCTAAGCCAAAGACTCGAACAAAGATATACAAACTCTACAAAACTCTACATAAATCTCTTTTCTTTTGCTTTTCTATTTTTCTCTCTTTTTTTGAATAACATAATACATCACTTGGGGCTTATAGATGCACCCCTACACTTGAGTTTTATAACTCATAATTACAATCTAACTAATGACCCGAATTAAGGTGGATCAACATAACATGGAGATCATTTGACAAACATATAGGGGTATTGATTTAACTTTTCCTCCCCATTCTTCACATAACATGAAGATCATTTGACAAACATATGGGGGTATTGACTTAACTTTTCTTTCCCATTCTTCCGTGAAATAAATACTACCATGAATCTCAATCGTCCCAAAAATGATTTAAAGGTATGGATCTTAGCAACCAATTACTCAAAAAATCAATTGGGTTTTTAAAATAATATTGTACTAAAAGCGGAGTACATTAAGGTAGGATAAGGCGGATGATTTGGGTGTAACAATTAGTTTATGGGTTAACAATGCTCTTCATTAATAGTCCGGTTTAACCAGAAAATTACGAGAACCGTGAAAAGGATAGGCTCGGAGGGGTGTACTAGGGGAGTCTTGAACTAAAAATGAGTACGAAGCACGGGTGTGAGATAGTTATATGATAAATGTGATCATCATAACAATTACAGGTTTAAAACATGGGTTAATCCTAGTGCCTCTTATCTAGCAAATCCTAATACTTACTATGCGGTCTCGGGATGCATCACAAAAACAAGTTCTAGAATTTAATACACTACCGGTACACTTATATAATTTAATACCGATACCAATGCTCCAGAAAAAGCGACAAAGACCATACGTACACATCCGTAACGACGGAATAGACACATATGACTGCATTCGAACCTTAACTCGAGAAAGCTAAAGGTATAAATTATCTTGGGTATCAAAAATGGATACCCGAATTCTTATTGATCTAAAGGCGAACCTCACATTTTTGGGGTGAAATTCTAAGGGTTTTTGTGCTAGTCATATACATTCATATCCATGAGACGCTATTAATACTCGGTTTTCATCGGTATGTGTCATAAAAAAATTAGATTTGGGTTAAAATTACCTTTTACGCTATGTTTCGATATATTACCCATCATTTTAAGGACAAAGCAAATGGCAATTGAAGGAATAGTTTCTAAGGCTTATTTCCCCTACACTTAAGTTGAACATTGTCCCTAATGTTCTTTAGAAGTACCCGTAAAAACGAATAAAGATAAAAGAAAACAAGTAAAAGAAACTAATACTCCCCTGGTTTGCTCAATAATGGGGAAGAAACATGAGATAACTGGATAAATCGTCCTCCAAGAATCGTCTAATGAAACTTTCTAAGAACTTCCAAGCTTCCCCTCATCAAATATAACCTGTAATCAAAGACAAAGACAACTACATCAAGCATAAAATCGGCGGGATAAATATAAATACATTGAGAGTTTAGTGTTTGACTCATCATAGGTTTCTATAGGTTTATAAAAGAATTACAAATTTTAAATGTTGTCCAAATTATTTTTCGAAAATACTTGAAATTTTTTGAATTTTCCTGTAGTTGGGCTCATGACGCCGTCAGGATAAATCCTGACGCCGTCTCCAGCCTCTGAGAAAATTTTCTTTTCGTTTTCTTTGAAAAACTTCCTGCACGCGATTATATAAGTTATTTCATGTATGAATTACTACATGAAACCTGAGATTAGTCAATACAATCATATGACTCGAAATTGATGCGAATTAATCTAAACAATTTATTTCTCATGTTTGGATTGGTTCTTAAAAACCGGATATTTTCCCCTACACTTATTTTGTTGCAAAATACCTTTGATTGAAATTAAGACGAGGTTAAAGACAAAACAAAGCATGATTACAAAAATGATGAATTCAAACATAAAAGAATAAATTAAAAGAATTAAAACACAAGGCACTCCTAATATGCGATAAAAATAAAGGGCAATTGCATATATACCCACTAAAACTTGAATATTTGCATATATACCCAAAACACAAGTTTTCAATGCATGATGTGCAATACAAGTTAAGCATGTTTTGGGTATATATGCAAATATGCAAGTTTTAGTAGGTATATTTGTAATTGCCCCTAAAAATAAACATTGGGTTGCCTCTCACGAAGCGCTTTTCTTTATTTATTAGTCTTGTAGCTAGACTCGAAGGCATACGTCTTACGTGACTTCTCCTTTGTTTCTTTTGGCCTTCATGGCTATCAAGCTTTGAATGGCTCTGCATACATTTTCATCATACTTGTATTGGTCGCAAGTCTAAGCTGTCAGATTAGTAGGTTTTTTCACTGTTATCATCGTCACTTTCTATGACAAAAGGAGGTATGCGATCGGTTTTTATATCCATAAAATCTATGTGTTTGAACATTTCCGTCTTGTGGGGCATTTTAAACACGATCTTTTCCTTATCTTTTTCAAACGTGATTGTTCTTTCCTTCCTGTCGTAAACAAGCCTGGTTGCTTCCACGATCGGTTTTTCGAATACAACTGACCCTAGGTCATGATCTATGACACTAGTGGTATCCTCAAGCACCATGAAATCACATTTGTAAGTGAATTTCCCAATAAAAACTTTTAACCCCTTAACTCTCCCCACAAAATTGCAAATTTTCTTATCTAATTATAATGAAGCCTGGACATTACATTGATCGGTGATTCCATATCCAAATAGGCTTGCTTTTTGTTGAAGTGGCCAATCATGCAGGAAAATTTAACGTTACTCAAGTCCCCGGTCCTAATCTTGGCCTTTACCCATGGGGTCGAATTTAATCTCGGGAAAACAAGCATAAGAAATGGGATCTTAAAAATCTAACGGAAACAAAAATTAATTTAATATGGATAAACTTAAACTACATGAAGCAATTAATTATTAGGGAAATCTAAATTAAATACGGGGAACGAGAATCAGGGTATCGGGACCCTAAATACTAAAAAGTTTAAAAATAAATGCTAAAATTAAATTACAAATCAAAATTAATTCTAATTAACTTAATTTGAAAAATAAAGAAAACAAGAACTAAAACGGGGTCGTTTGAATGCTAAACCATAGAAAACGGTAAACGCACCCTGTAAAAGGGTCTAATACTGAAATATAAGAAAAATAAGGCCTATACTAAATTATATATTTTTCCTAGACACTAAATGACACAAGAAAATTTTATAGAAAAGGAAAATATTTTTTATTAATTTTGGATTTTTTAATGAATTTTAAGGAAGATTAATAACTAATTAAAACTAAAGAAAAATAGAAAAAGACAAAAAATAAAAAGTTATAAAATTCGAAAAAATAAAATTTAAATAAAGAAAAAATTAATAATTCTAGAAATATAAAAATGCCCAAATTACTGATTAAATTAAAAGTTAATTAAACTAATTAATATCTAACCCAAGGGTAGTTGTGTGTGTGGAGTAAATTAAATAAACTAACTGTGGTTAACCTAAGGGACTAACAATGAAAGGACTGAAAGGACAAACGGGGTAACAGGCTAACTAACCACAGGGACTAACAATGTTAACTATAAAAGAAGAAATTACACAAATGGTCCCTGAGAAGGACCCCGATTGCAAGGTGGGTCCAACAGCTTATTATGCAAAAGCTATAAAAGCAAAGTTGTAAAGGGGACTTAGGAGAACATTTTTCATAAAAGGAGTAGATAGCCTGAGATGAACTAAATAAGTCTAGAAAAAAATAAGGTTGTTGGACAGCAGGCTTATGTGAGCTTATGGCTTATTTTTTTTTCTTTTTATGATTTTAAGCTACAAAATAAGCTAAGACTATGGGAATAAGCTAATAAGGCCAAGGGAGTCCTAATAAAGCTATGGTTACCTAAAATAAGCCCTAAGATAAGCTGTTTAGGAAATAAGCTATGAGCCAGTTTTAGAAAGAAAACAGAAAAAGTACCTACTTTAAGGGCTAAATAAGCTAAGCTAAAGGAGGAGTTAAGCTACAAGATTTCAGGGACTTAAAGGGCTACCTATAAGCTATAAATAAAAGCTAAAAGAACTAGGGGCTTAATACAAAATAAGCTAGAAAAGAGGGGGCTATAGTAAATGGTGATCAGCACCCAGGGAATTAAAGCAGGGCTAGGGCTTTTGCTTATGAAAAATAAGCTCTTAAGAGCTTTTTACCAAAAACCAACTATAACCATATAACAAAGGGAGGGTATAGACTTATTTCATTTTCCAAAATTTTGGGGCTTAAGGCCTAATAATTCGGCAGAACAATGGCTTTAAAAATGGCTATCACAAAATAATGCCACACAAACTGACCTATGACACATACTTGGTTCAAGTTAAAAGAGACAGAACATGGGATTGGGTAAATGCTAAAACAACACCCAAAGAGAACAAGAACAATGTGATTAAGCTCGCATAAGCAGCTTGACACTAAGCTCATTATTGCTTATTCAAATTTGACAGAATTATAAAAGAAACCTAAAAACTTATTTTCAAACTAAAATTGGTGATTTAAGTGACTTAATAAACCCCACACACTCAGCCAAAGTTGGCTGAGTGCACTTGACCCATAACAACACCATTATGACCCATTTTGGGTCTAAACAAACAAACCCCCTATTTTATATAAAAAAAAGTATATTTACAGATTTTTATGGTAAATTAAGGCCAAGAAAGGGTTTATCAGTTATGTTTAATGATATTAATACATTGTTATATCAAGCAAACAGGTTTAATAAGTCTAGGTGAGACCTCAAATTTCGACAATTGGAATAACACAAGAAAATTCTTAACTTTTATAAAAACTTGCAGAAATTACACATAAAGCTTTAAAAACAACTGAGTTACACTTAAATTATTAAAAGAAAGACTTGGAAATAAAATTAAGCTAAAAAAAACATAAAAATGGTGTAAATGGTTCGGCTTGGTCTTGGCTCTTTTATAGCAGTCCACAGCCTTGTAGCTCATGGGTTGTGCTTGTTGTAATACGTACAATGCACCAAGCAATCGAGCCCTCCTTTTTGTCTTCTCTTCATTCTCACCATTTCATTCGGGTTGTGTTGAAATTTGCAGGGAAAGGGTTATAGGCATTGGGTTTGGGAAAGGTGAGGGGTGAGCTGTGATGGTTACTTGAGAGGTGGTTTGTGAGCTGAAAACAGTGGGGATGAGTGTTTGGGTTTTGGCGGGTACGGGGGTGAGGTACATATGGGTTTGCAGGTTTAAAAGCAAGTTTTGGGGATGGGTGCAAAAAGCCCCTCATGATTTTCTTTCTTCCTCTTTTCCTTTCCTTTAACCATTTAGTTATAAATAATAGTCAAAAGAGGCAGCTTTAGCCCATGTGTTTAATAACTAAAGAATTAAAAAAGGATAGGTTAATTGCAATTTCATCCCTGCTGTTTATTACTAAAAGGAGATAAGAAATGTGTTTAAGCAATTTGCAAAACTACCCTTGTGTTTTATTTTTCCTATTTTCTTATAAAACAACTTTCAAAACATGGCAATTTTTGCCCTTATTCTTATTTTTTCATTTTAGAATTTAAAACACGGGTTTACTAAAATTTAACATTTTGGTCCTTAGCGTTTTTATAAAAAGAGTTTTGGCTTTTTGGGGCTTGGTTTGGGCTTTTTGGCTTAGTATAGGAGCCTCACTGGGTTTGGGTTTTGGGCCCAATAAGGTACAGGTTTGGTTATTGGGCTTTTCAAGCCTATAAGGATATGAGTGGGTTTATTGTGTTTTCAATGGCTGAGATATTGCTGTTAACTGGGGTAGGAATCGGCCTCAAAGTCTTCACAGTCTTTTGTCGATTGCACACAAATGGGCTGTTGTAACTTGATTGATGGCCCATTTGGCCTTCACAGTCTCATAGTATACTATTGGCTTTCCCGCCCATCAGATGGTAAAGATTGCATCCAACTAGTATTCTTCATTCCGCCCGGTTTGACTGCTGTTCCTTCAGTATTGACTCTGACTTTGGCATTTTGGACTCTTGGCCTTGATTTTGCAACAGTCTTTTCATTCCATGCTCATTTTGTCATCTTGCTTGTTTTTCTGTCTTTTTGTTTTATACCACTTCCTGCACAATACCAAATCAAAACAAACATATATTTGGCAGTTTTTGTCTGTTTTTGTCATATAAGCTCGTTTTTAGAGTAAAAGATATGTGATTTAGCACTTATCAAGATCCCCCAAACTAAGTTAGTGTGCGTCCTCAACGCAATGTTATGAAATAAACATGTAATACCCCATTTTACCATTTTCTAAATTTACACTAAACTACAACTAATATTTTAGGATTTTCCTCCTTTTTTTAACAAGTTTTGACCTTTTCTTATTTATTCAAAACTGGATCATAGAATGAGAAGCCCTCCGTAGAAGTGATCTAACGGATGTCCTTGACGGATAATTTCATTCAATCTGACCTCGATTTTTCACAAACCAAGCTAAGCAATTAAACAAGATCATTGTCGATATAAGTTTATATGTTAAGCCCTCATACTTATGACTTGTGAATTTTCAACTCCCAACATGGATATACGATTGAATGTGTGTACTCATTTTAATTTAACCATAGATCAACTTATTTTCATAGTCATAATTCAAAATGAATCATGACTCAAAGCAACAACTTATTAAGACTTCGTAACTTGATTTCGAGATTTAAACTTTAGAACTTTTTGCAACATTTTCAACATCATAATCATAAGTTCTTAAAGCTAGGAATGCGTTGCTTAGTTTGAACCCCTACCTCGTGGTTAACGGAGCAGGATATCACAACCAACGACCGATGTTCTTAGTTTGAAAACCCACCCCGTTGCTAGCGTAGTGGGAAATCACATCAACACCTTATTCCTAATATGGCTAAGGATTGGTGTCTTAGTTTGAACCCTCACCTAGACCTTTCTTCCAAGTGAGATATCACGACACACCAAATCCTTAGAAGCAAAGACGTCTTAGTTTGAACCCCCACCTCGTGGTTAACGGAGTGGGATATCACGACACATCTTTTACTTGCTCCATAATATCAACTGTATGCTTTATTGGCAAAATTTCAATATTCATGCATTTTTGCATTCACATTTCATTCATGCTTCTTTGGCATTTTAACTTTCGAATTATTAAGAACAGAAAAATCTCGCTTTAAAGAATCAAGTTACAAATTTGAAGCTTTTTCTAAAAACATTGATTGACTTAGTTGAATTGAAATGAGCACGTATGATTAGGTGGATTAGAAGTTCACGGGAGAGAAAAGCACAAGTTACTTGTATAAGTTTTTAGAAGAATCCAATCTTCATTGTAGTACTATCGTTCAGTTTGGAGATGTTCTGAGGCAATACCCTCGAGGATAATGCTATGACTCTTAGGAATTCTTTACTTATTGGTCACATGGTGAGGAACAAGCAATATTTGTATTATGACCCTAACAAGATTTATGGATGACCTCATTGCTCCTAGAACTTAATAGTGCACATTTTGTTTAAGTAGTCAGAGGCTGGAGCAAAGTGCCACCTATTCAATAGATCGTTCTTAACTCGAAGTAAGGATGACGATAGAAATGGCGTTGATCTTCCGTGGAGTAAATGAAACCAGAATCCTTTGATGACACTGAGTGGGCTTCGACTGGATTTGTGCAAGCGTATCACTTGGTCCATATACTGTCTTCAATGATCAGTCAATCAACCATGTGATTCTGACTAGCAATATGTAGTAGCCCGTTTATCTTCTCCTCCTAATTCAAGGATGGGCTGATTTATTTTCACCCTTTTCTCTTAACATTTCTTTTTATTCTTCAAACCCCTTAGTTGCTTACCGAGATTCAATTACTAAGAGAACCATTGTTGGGTGTGTTCTAGTACTAGCTCATCTCATCAGCACTATTTCCCTTATTCTCAACATTACTCCTTTTGTTAATCATACCTAAAGGCCATCTACACTAACTAGTGGGTGTCCCTGGGTTAGATCCCTCGTGTTCTGGCTGGCATCATTGAGAACTAAAACCTAACCTTACCCTAACCTTATAAACTCTTATAATAAAATTAAATACATGTCGGTATTTTTGGTACAGTTTCACTTTGCCCTAAAACCCATTATGAACCAACCAATCAGGTACTTTGATATACAATATCAAAGCTTTTGTTGTACTCCATTGTATTTTGCTTTTATCCAGAAATCTCTCCCCTCAACATGTGCATCGATATTTGAAAGTGTATAGCACATGTAGGATGGAGTACAGACATGAGTCCATAAGATCACATTTTTATATGTTTTCATATTTTAAATCACATGTTTCCTACTCCCTTATCAAAAAATTCAAACCCTTTGATATTTTAGATATCAATTGATTCAAATATGTTAAACAACTGGGAGAAAAATGTGCCGATTATTTACAAGCCGATTAGGGAACATATTAATGCTCCTCCTCAAACTATGAGGGTATGTGTGAGTATCAGGAATAATAATTTTGAAAGATTTGAGTTTAACGAAAAAACTCATGAAAATTTATTCATTGACACTTCACACCATAAAGGACCACTACATCGAAAAATATGTTCACAATATTATGTATGAACAAAGGACCTGAAAATGTTCATACCGAAAAGTGACAAAGTCATTTATCTCTGTCAGCAATCTTAGTCATCCGTCTTGAAATAATTCCTTTTGGAAGTTTTCCCTTAGCTTCCCCTCGAACCAGCAATCCTTTATTGAGTAGATTTATAGATTTCTTGCAAGCCGCATTAAGAAGACTTGATGTGCAAAGCCCAAATGTCCGAAGTACACAATTAATTCGAAACCGTAACACCAAAGTCAATTAAGTCCTTGATGAGCGTATTTCTCCTTACAAGATAGTGATGATATAAATTGAAACACCAAGGTTAGCTAAGTCTCAGATGTCACAATTATTCCCTCTAAATAGCCGAAATGATAATACCTAAAGTCAAACTAAGTCTCAGATGTAAACATTTCTTCCTTAGGATACTGACTATCCTCAAGGTATCATCAATACCGTAGTGTACCTCTTTATCAATATATCTAACCTTTTAAAAATAAGCATAGTGGTTGAACTGGTCGAGGAAACCATAATTTGAATCAGAAACATCTTCTCACACTATAATAAAATCTTCTAACAACACTTTCCCCTTGGTATCTCAAATGATGCATACTAAAAATAACAAGATATCTCTTCCCTCACGTGGAAGAAATAGTGCACTTGAAAGCAACAAGTTAAGACACTGATTTTCTCTGTGGTTATGACATTTGTCTTCCCGAAATGACCTAAAATGAAAGAAGGTTATATGGACTCTTATCCCACGTGTCCATTGTTGTAATCTTTCTAGTGTACTACTCCTTCCCCCTTGCTGGTTTCGATACCTCAGAATCAGCAAAACCTTGTACGCACCTATACTTGAGACCGTGTTCAAAGAATTACTAAGCTTAAAACTATCTCGTGAGAATTAACATCAAGGCTTTTAAAACTATGTGATTATTTTCAAACATTCCTAATTTTTTTTAATACTATGAAGTGTTGGCAATATTGATCGAATGTAGTTTAAAGCCTGATGCACTAAGTCTTAAATTGCAAATAAGTCCCTAAAGTTTGAAACAAATGACATCTAAAGCCCTTGTAGTTAATATAAATTAACTCCCCTTTAAATTGTTATCCGTCATTATCAAAAACTTTATTCGTTTATTCTGTGACTTATTTTGAAAGACCGTTTTAAAAAATTATATAAATACACTTTCACCTCCCCCCTCAAAAATGACCCTTTTTCTATTTAACAAGAGTTGTTGACATTGTTTTTGAAGTGGTCGAATTGTCTTTGAAAATCTTTTTGTGATTACTAAAAACACTGATTCAATTTGAAGACAACTTTTTACCACCATGGTTAACACAAATAATTTGAAGAATCAATTAAGAAAAATTATTTGGTTAAAAAAGAAACTTTCTCTTTCTTTAAGAATAAATACCCACTGAAACGAACATCATTCCTATGATGCATAGATATGAAGTAATCCATGCCCGGGAAAAATTAATTACCCGTTGTCAGGAACAGCTGTCTTTTTGACGACATGCTTTCCTCAGATTGAAAAGCGGGTTGCAGTCTGAAATAACTGCAAGCCATAAAGACATGTTTTGAAAAGTTTGAACTTCCGTTCGAGCTTCATTTAAAGACCCGTGTCATTATTGAATGACATTTCTAGGACCGTAAATGTTATCGATAAACAAAAGACATGTCTTGAAAAACTATTTTTGTTATTTTCTATTTTCTGATTTTTATGGTTTTTGTAGGTTTTATATTTTTGTATTTTATTTTTAGATTTAAGCTATATAAATATTTACATAGGATATGGGAGGACCATCCTTTACTCCTCTTCTCCTTCTTGAAGACGTTTAAGGGTTTCCGGAGACATACTCTTCATACCAAGTCGCGGGAGTAGAAATTCGAACCGCTCTTTTGGTAATGCTTTGGTGAATATGTTCGCGAGCTGATAATCCGTCGTCACAAAGTACAATTCAACCACGCCCTTCTCAACTTGCTCTCGTATAAAATGGTGTCGTATGTCAATGTGCTTAGATCGGGAGTGCTGGACATAATTGCAAGCAGCAGAGCAATGGCCCCAGGCGCTTGACACAATACATGGGGAAATCTTCTTAAAGACAAAGTCGTAGTCTGTAAGCTGTGATCTCATCCACAGTATCTGGCACAACATCCAGACATGGCAAGTATCCATCCCTATTGTTAGATCGCCGTGCTAGCTCTTTCTGTTACCTTTTTATGACCAGTATACTAATTTATGTCCAAGGACTGAGCACTTCCTGACGTACTTCTTCGTGTGTCTTGACAACCTACATGGTCCGCATCTGCATAGGCCGTTAGTGCCATAGCAGTGTCTTTTGGATACCAAAGACCCCAATTAATGGTTCCTCTGAGATACCGAAAGACCCGTTTAAGTGCTTCAAGGTGCTTTTTGGTAGGCGAAGCCTGATACCTAGCATACATGCATACAACGAATACAAGGTCGGGTCTAGCTGGGCAAGTGATATACATTATAAGCCCGCCCACATGCTAACGAAATGCGAGTCCTGGTCAACTGGAATCCCTAAGGGGTCCTCACCAGTTTAAGTCGATCCACCATGGGTGTATCAACAGGGTCACACAAATTCCATAAACTACAAATTTCTTTAATATTTCAAGAGCAAATTTTGATTGATTAATAAAAATGCCTCTGGGATTTTGAGAAACCACTTGATAGTGTAAATCTCCCCTCTCAAACAAAAAACAACGAACGGAGGATGGGAAGAAAGAGAGAAGAATTTTTACAAAACATAGGTTTCTTCCTTTTCTTTTCTTCTTTCTCAAAATCCCAAGGCATTATTTATTTAATCAAATCAAAATTTGCTCTTGAAATATTAAAGAAATTTTGGATGGATTCGTATGACCCTGTTGATACACCTATGGTGGACCAACTCAAACTGGATGAGGACCCCTTAGGGAACCAGTTGAACCAGACTCAACGATTTCGTAATGCGATGTCCGGCTCACTAATATTCTCACTGCCCATGCAGACCCGACCTTGTATTCGTTGTATGCATGTGTGCTAGGTATTAGGCTTCGCCTACCAAAAAGCACCTTAAAGCACTTAAACGGGTCTTTCGGTATCTCAGAGGAACCATTAATTGGGGTCTTTGGTATCCAAAAGACACCGCTATGGCACTAACGGCCTATGCAGATGCGGACCATGTAGGTTGTCAAGACACACGAAGAAGTACGTCCGGAAGTGCTCAGTTCCTTGGACATAAATTAGTCAACTGGTCATCAAAGGAACAGAAGAGCACTGCGATCTCAACAATAGAGGATGAATACATTGCCATGTCTGGATGTTGTGCTCAGATACTTTGGATGAGATCACAGCTCACAGACTACGACTTTGTCTTAAATAAGATTCCCCTGTATTGTGACAATCGCAGTGCCTTGCGCTCTGCTGCAAATAATGTCCACCAGCACTCCCCCCGATCTAAGCCACATTTTGACATACGACAAAACCTATTATAACGAGAGCAAGTTGAGAAGGGCGTGGATTGAATTGTACTTTGTGACGACGGATGTATCAGCTCGCGAAACATATTCCACCAAAGCCATTAACCAAAAGAGCGGAACGAATTTCCACTCCTCCCCCAGCGACTTGGTATGAAGAGTATTCTCCGGAAAACCCTTAAACGTCTTCAAGAAGGAGAAGAGGAGTAAAGGATGGTCCTCCCATATCCTATGTAAATATTTATATAGCTTAAATCTAAAAATAAAATACAAAAATATAAAACCTACAAAAACCATAAAAATCAGAAAATAGAAAATAACAAAAATAGTTTTTCAAGACATGTCTTTTGTTTATCGATAACATTTACGGTCCTAGAAATGTCATTCAATAACGACACAGGTCTTTAAATGAAGCTCGAACGGAAGTTCAAACTTTTCAAAAAACAGTCTTATGGCTGCAGTTGATTTCAAGAACTGCAACCCGCTCTTCATTCTGAGGAAAGCATGTCGTCAAAAAGATAGCTGTTCCTGATAACGGGTAATTAATTTTTCCCGGGCATGGATTACTTCATATCCATGCATCATAGGAATGATGTACGTTTCAGTGCGTTATTTATTCTTAAAGAAGAGAAGTCTTCTTTTTTAACCAAATAATTTTTCTTAATTGATTCTTCAAATTATTTGTGTTAACCATGGTGGTAAAAAGTTGTCTTCAAAATGAATCAGTGTTTTTAGTAATCACAAAAAGATTTTCAAAGACAATTCGACCACTCAAACAATGACAACAACTCTTTAAATAGAAAACGGGTCATTATTTGAGGGGGAGAAAGTGTCATATAATAATTTTTTAAAACGGTCTTTCAAAATAAGTTTTCACAGAATCAAACAATAAAGTATTTTGATAAAAGACGATAACAATATAAGAGGATTTAATTATAATTAAAACAAGGGCTTTAGATGTCATTTGTTTCAAACTTTAGGGACTTATTTGCAATTTAAGACTTAGTGCATCAGGCTTTAAACTACATTCGATCAATATTGCCAACACTTTATAGTATTAAAAAAACTTAGGAATGTTTGAAAATAATCACATAGTTTTAAAAGCCTTGATGTTAATTCTCACGAGATAGTTTTAAGCTTAGTAATTCTTTGAACACGGTCTCAAGTAATGGTGCGTACAAGGATTTTTTGATTACAAGGTATCGAAACCACAAGGGGGAAGGAGTAGATGACACTAAACGTACACCAAGTAACAACGTATAGAGTCCATAACCCCTTCTTTCATTTTAAGGTCAATCTGAAGATTGACAAATGTCAAAACACAGAAAAAATCAGTGCTTAACTTGATGCTGTTTCAAGTGCACTATTATCTTCCACGTGAGGGAAGAGATATCTTGTTATTTTTAGTATGCATCATTTGAGATACCAAGGGGAAAGGAGAGCCTGGTATGCTACTTTATCTACTTTCTTGTTGAAGAATGGATACAAAAGAGGAACCATTGATAAAACTCTCTTCCTAAAGAAGGACAAACATGATATCATACTAGTTCAAGTCTATGTGGATGATATCATCTTTCGATATACAAAGAAATCTTGGTGTGATGAGTTTGAGGCATTAATGAAGAGTAGATTTTGACGCAGATAGACTTCTTGCTGAAAAGCTTCAAGAACAAGAAAGAGAGCAATTTACAATTGAAGAAAGAGCAAAGTTCCTTCATGACACAATTGCTGCTCAAAGAAGATTCCTTGCTCAACAGAGATCAGAAGCTATCAGGAACAAACCTCCAACCAAAAATCAACTCAGAAATCAAATGATGACCTACTTAAAGCATGTAGGAAACTTCAAGCATGCTGAATTGAAAATCAAGAAGTTTGAGGAAGTACAAGCTTTGTATGAGAAGATTAAGAGGTCTGATGAAGATTTCATCTCTATTGGGTCTGCTGAAGATGAAAGACTGATCAAAAAGATGAATGAGAAAGGAGTTGATTCCTCTAAAAGTAAAGAAGAAGTTCAGGAGAAAAGTAAAGAAGAAGTTAAGGAGGAAAGTAAAGAAGAAGAGAGTACTAAAAAGAGAAAGCTTGGTATTAGGAAAAAGATGAAGTCAAGGAAAAGAAGGTATATTCAAAACACTTCTGAAGATGATAGTGACAAAGAGAATGATGAACTAAGATTGCACTTAATCATAGCTCCAGATGAAGAAAAAGAAGTGGACTATGAGATACTTGACAGAAAATATCCTATCAAAGAATGGAAGACAGAGTGTCTTGGAACTAAACCACAAACTGATCAAGCTGAACACCTTGAGGAGATTAATCTAAATGTGGTGATTAGGAGTAATGGACAGAAGAGATACTTTAGTACTTTGATGAGTGTATTGTCTGTATTTGATAGAGAAGATTTGAATGTTATGTATCAACTGGTGATGGACAGATTTCAAGATGAGATGCCTGAAGGTTTTGACAGAGTTCTTTGGGGAGATTTGATGGTTTTGTTCAACCCAGATGATAAAGATGAGTTTTGGAGTTCACAGCTAGATTGGATTATAGTAAGTTGGAAGTTGCATAGTTCTTCAGGAATACATACTTTAGTGACTGACACAGGTTTAGTCATCCATATGCTGGTAGAGAAGAAGTATCCTTTGAGAAAGGAAGTACTGATGCAGATGCTGAAATTAAAGTTAGAGTCTGAAGAAGAGAGTACTATGGCATTGGAGTTGATTAAATTTGTCAAGAAGATACTTGCAGAGTTAGAATCTGAAGAATAAGATTGATGGGATTGAGAAGGGTTTGAGTGTTGGCTAACCACCACACAACAAATGGTCATCAGTTCACCATGCTTAACAGGCATAAGAACTGGCTAGTCCATAAGCAAACGGCTTATGGTAAAGACTTCTCAAATCCGTTTATGGTTGACAATTTACCAAAAATTGTAGGGTTCTCAAGAAATGATAAGAGTGTTTGGATACATCCTCTAAAGGTTTAAAGAAGAAGATAAATTTAAAGAAACATAAAGTTAAAATGGTTCAACATTCATGTTTAAGGGAGGATTGTTAGGATTTATGTTTTCCTAACTTATTACCGACAGTACAAATAGTTAGTACTGATAGTTATAGTTAGTACCGACAGTACAAAGTGTAAGTACTGATCAAATAGTTAGTACTGTTAGTAGAAATTAGTTAGTACCGTTTATGAGATATGCATGAGATATTCTAAGAAAAGATATGTGTTATCTGTTAGCGATTTGTAAGCCTGTTAGGGTTATCCTTAGTCTATAAAAGGATCCCTCTTGGCATAGTTAAAAAAAACATACACGACCTAAAGAAATCTCATAGCAATATCATATCTCAAATATTTAGTAATCTGTAATAGTTCAAAGCAGATTAATAGAAGTTGTTATTTAGTTCTACATTATTTTTCTTAGTACTTGTGTTAAGATTCTGCATTAACACATAGTATTCATAATTAGTGTTTCTACATAGTCAGTTATATTTATATAGTTTGCCTATCATCCTTTATAGGCTGCAAAGATCTTTCCGTTGAGGGACTCACAGATGTGTCACAAAACTCTTTTCTGAGTGACACGCGACTAACCTTTAAATCAATTTTTCATTAATCAGTGGGCTTTTAATTTACTGGTTTACTCACTCCATGCTTTGTCTACTTTGAGACGCTCCGGTTTGAGAAAGGCTAGCGCAGCCGCGAAACCCTGTCAAGAAGATTCTTCGAAAGTCTACCTGATCACAGGCAGTATTTATACTGATTAACGGGGAACCGTGGTTCTTGCAACCTTATTCAACGAAAGTGAACAAAGACACTTTCATTTGTTTATTACTAACATATACTTGCAAGAATTCATGACGGTAGCAGCTGCTGGCAAGAGACATGTCAATTCAGAAAAGTGTGAGCATGTCGGTCTGATGGTCACAACATTACATAGAGGCAATACCACAACAAGGATGATTAAGAGATTTACTGTGGCTAATGATCTCAAAGAAAGCTCAAAGATCACATAAGTCAAAGGAACTAAGTTCAAAGATCACTACATTATATACAAAGAGATCAATGCATGAAGAATCAAAGACTACGAGCGGAACACAAGATCAAGATTGCTGAGCTTAATTTAGTATTTTCTAGGGTAATCTCCCTTAGGGGGAGATTGTTAGATATTAGAAAAAGACTCGGTCACCCCGTGCATTTTACCGTTTATTGTTGCTCGTAGTTAAGTAATTAATGTATAACATTCGGTAATGGGCCAGGTATTAAACCCAACATGTAAGCCCGCTACTAAGGCCTTAAGGCCGGTTTTGTTGTCTCTATATAAGCCTCTTTCATGCCATGGAAAAGGTGGGTTAGTCATTTACATAATACAAGTTCATTTTCTTTCTTTAGAAAGTTTTCTCTCACTTTCTCACCCTAGAACTTGGCTAATCCACTAGTCATCTAATTATGTTATGATTTCCAATATCCTACAATAGCGTTATAGATTAGAGCGTGAGCTAGGACTTCAAGAACCGGTAGGTTAAGATGCAAATCTTGGAATTCATCTTCAAGAGTTGGTTCGGGTTCTTCCAGTTGTTGTGTTTCGATCCTCATCCTGGTTTGCGCCATGCTTGTCTAGGAAATGTTTGCCTCCTTAGAATGTACCTTGATAGCATTAATTGAGGTGGAGGGGTGAGATGAGGGTTGGGGATTAATTGTCAGGTAAGAACGAGCAGAAAAAACTGGGGAAGTACTCAGTTTAGGGTTCTTGACCGTATCGCTAGGTAGTGTGCCCGCTATTCGATCGGTGATGGCCTTCAGCACAATGTCAATTTTGTCGGTCATCTCACTTTGTTGGTGTTTGAAATCGGCTTCAAACTTGGACAATCTAGCATCTTGGGATGCCATGAAGTTGGATACCAATCCTTCTAGGTTTGATTGATTGTTAAAGCTTTGAGGATTGTTGTTGAAGGAATGACTCGGGGTCGAACCGTTGGTTTGGAACCGATTAGGTGGGTTTGAAAAATTATTTTGAGAATTTTGGGGTTGTCTCCACCTAAGGTTCGGGTGACTTCTTCATGATGGATTATAGGTGTCACCAAGATTGTTTTGCTCGGGCTTGAAAGTATACCACTTACCTCCTGCTTCATCGGTATGCGAGGATGCGTATTCAACAAAGGCTTGTTCGGGGACTTCTATGCAATACTGAGTGTCGTGGGGACCACTGCAGATCTCACATGAGGTAATGGTTTTGTTTACTTGAGTAGGTTGTGTCAGAGCAAGATAAGCTTCCATCAAGCATTGGACTTGATTTTTGAGGTCATGTCAATTTCAGGATATCTTGAGGTAATGCAATTGCCTTGACCGGCTTAGCGAAATCCCTTGGGTCGTTCTAACTTTTGTTGTCATAGAGGGTGAGGTCCTCTAATAATTCCTAGGATTCTTCGGCGGTCTCACAAGGCTACACCGGGCCGGATTGGTCAATTCTCGCACTTAAGATGAAAGGAGACATGCTCATAGAAAATTTGAATTTGAAGCCAAAGGTCGATGCCATGATGAGGGACTTTTTGGCGTAAGTCCTTGAAACGAGTCCATACTTTGGATAAAGATTCTCCATGATGTTGTTAGAACATCAGGATATCATTGCGGAGTTTTGCGGTCCTTCTCGGTGGAAAGAATTGAGCAAGAAAACGAGTAGTAAGATCCTCCCATGTGGTGATGGATCCTGCTGGAAGACGTTCAAGCCAATTGCTAGCTTGATCGCGAAGGGAAAATTAAAATAAACGCAGGTGCGTTCTTTCCTTGTTTTCACCATCAAGGTCAAGTGAGACCACAAGTTTAAGGAAATCCTTGAGGTGTTGGTTTGGATCCTCAGACCGAAGTCCGTGGAACGAGCATCCATAGATAAATCGCTGCGACAACGTCGCGTTTTAATCGTGACACCGTCGTGAGTAGAATATTCTAGATCTGCGTGCGAGTCGGTGTGTGCTGACGTCGTCATGAAATGTTGTGACACCGTCACTAAATGGGTTGTGACGGCGTCGTGTAGAACTGGTGACGCCGTCTCCAGCCGCTGGGAGCACAAATGTTCAAGAGTCTTGGTGTTGGTCTGTAGTCTTGTCCGTTTCTTCTCCAAATGAGCCCAAGTCACGTATATTTCTTCCAAATGCCTTCCAAATGCTAAATACGTAAAAAGGAACGATTAAGTACCTATTTTAGGCATAAATGCACGATTTAGGGGGTTAAACGGCCCTGAAAAAATGTATAAAATGAGACCTCATCATGCATTGTGTCTAGATTGACTAAATAGAAGCCTAATTTCTACTGGCTTAGTGTGCACTCCTAA
>BQNB010023518.1:2151-56355 GCA_026074375.1 Tanacetum coccineum
AAAACACCTAAAAAAAATAATGGCACGAAACAACGCGCGGGACATAAACTCATATAAGGGAAAAAAAGAAACTATTAAACATGATACCGAGAAAATAAACCCGCAACGTAATTCCATAAAATTATACTAAAAAAAAGAAAACCCCGTATAGCAAAAAAAAAAGCTTTAAACATGAGGTCCAATACTTATGCCCATATAAGAAAAAAACAAACTATTAAACATGAGATCGAAACAATAAACCCGCACAAAATTAAAAATAAAAATTAAAGGTCCGCAACAGAGCGCAAAAAATTAACGTCCCGCAGCAACGCGCGGGTAATTATGCTTGTTTTAACCGACAACCAATTGTTGAGCCCAAACC
This sequence comes from Tanacetum coccineum, assembly GCA_026074375.1. NCBI lineage: Eukaryota > Viridiplantae > Streptophyta > Magnoliopsida > Asterales > Asteraceae > Tanacetum > Tanacetum coccineum. The sequence goes on from BQNB010023518.1 coordinate 2,513, forward strand.
ACATACTAAGTGAGCTTAATCTTGGGCTTGTAAAAGTTTATAACAAAAGCTTATAAAATTAATAGATCTTGGGCTTATTCTCACCTTCCAACGGTCATATTTTAAACCTTATAAAGATTTTATAACACAAACATAACGGTCATATTTTAAACCCCAATTTCATTCATCATCTCAATTTCAAGATTCTTGTTAACCATGGATAGCTGCAACAACAATTTAACAAAATCAACAACTTCCGTTAAACCCTTATTCAAAGGTACAATCTTTTTCGATCTCTTTTCGTTGTTTTGATTTAAAGATTCTTGATTTATGATTTTTAGTATGTAACTTTTAATGGGTATTTGTTAAATCTGTGTTTTATGTAATCTTGTCAAAAGGGTATTTGATTTTAGCTTAAATTTGTGTAATTTTGTTAGGGTTTATGTAAATTTTCGTTCTTTTTTAGTTGTTTCGATTTAAAGATTCTTGATATATGATTTTTAGTATGTAACTTTTAATGGGTATCTGTTGAATCTATGTTTTATGCAATCTTGTTAAAAGGGTATTGAAATTTTAGCCCAAATTTGTGTAATTTTATTAGGGTTTTATGTAAATCTTTGATCTTTTTTCGTTATTTCGATTTAATGATTCTTGATTTATGATTTTTAGTATGTAACTTTTAATGGGTATTTGTTAAATCTCTGTTTTATGTAATCTTGTCAAAAGGGTATTTGATTTTAGCTTAAATTTGTGTAATTTTGTTAGGGTTTTATGTAAATTTTCGTTCTTTTTTAGTTGTTTCGATTTAAAGATTCTTGATATATGATTTTTAGTATGTAACTTTTAATGGGTATCTGTTGAATCTATGTTTTATGCAATCTTGTTAAAAGGGTATTGAAATTTTAGCCTAAATTTGTGTAATTTTATTAGGGTTTTATGTAAATCTTTGATCTTTTTTCGTTATTTTGATTAAATGATTCTTGATTTATGATTTTTAGTAGTATGTAACTTTTAATGTGTATTTGTTAAATCTGTGTTTTATGCGATCTTGTTAAAAGGGTATGAAATTGTATCCTAAGTTAGAGTTTTGTAAATATGTCAAGATTCTTGTTTTATGATCTGTAGAATGTAATTTTAGATGGGTATTGTTTTAATCTGTGTTTTATATAATCTTGTTAAAAGGGTATTAAATTTTAGCCTAAATTTGTGTAATTTTATTAGGGTTTGATTTATTGTTTCTTGGAATATAGATGCAGGTGGTAATAATGAGAATGAAATGAACCCGGATATGGTTTTGAAGTCAAAAGGTGTTATTAGTACTAAGAAAAACACACCCACAAAGAATTTTATGAGTCCGACTATATCCGCAGCTAATAAAAAGAAGATTTTGACGGAACGGAATGAAGACAGTGATGTTGTTGAACAAAATAGTGTAGAATGGTCTTCTAGTTTTGTTTCCAAAGCTGTGAAGTTTCCTGTTGTTGGTGATGTGGATGGTGATGTTGGTTTGAAGCCGTATGATCCTGTTAAGAATTACCTTTCGCCTAGGCCTAAGTTCCTGAGGTATAACCCGAATAGGCGTAGGAAGATATTAAAGGAAAATGATGAAGGCAGCGTTAGAAATAGTACTAATAGCTCGATTAATGCTAGTTGTAATTTGGAATTAGGGGTGGGATCCTTGGGTACTACAGATTCTAGCTCTCAAAAAGAATCTGTAGAACGAGTTGAGAATCTGATTGATAAAGAAGGTGAAGCTGACGATGATGAGGGAGATGAATCCGAAGATGATGAAGAGAAGGTGGTTGAGGACGAGGAAGATAGATTTTGGAGTTTGAAGGGGCTTTTGAAGTGGTCACTTGTGGTCGTTGCACTGGTTTTGATGACACAAGGCATATGTTCAGTGAACTCACCTACGGGTTCAGACACTTTAGAACCTGTTGGGGATTTTAGTGATTGGTCTTTTGTTAATAGAGCTACGGGCTTAAACTTCTCTGAAGCTGAAGAGAGTATAAACCTACTTATGGGTTTTAAGGATGGGGCTTATGTTTATGGAGCTGCGAGTGTAGACTACTCTAGAATTGGAACTGGTCCAGTTAGGGACGCAGATTTGGAGGCGAGAAGATTTGAGAAAGTAGAGGTTAATCATGATTATGAAGGGCTAAATATGGTTGAAACTGTTAAAGAGTTGGTTGAGGGTGAAAGTGGGCTAATTGATGATGTAGTGGTTGAAACTGTAGAAGAATCGGCTGTGGTGGAAAATGGACCAATCGATGATGTTATGGTTGAAACTGTCGAAGAATCGGTTGAGGTGGAAAATGGACTAATTGATGATGTTGTTGATCGTCATATAGTAGTACGTGATGAAACAGATGTCACTGATAAGGAAATGTCGAGTAAACAAGAAGATACTAGTCACTTGCAGCTGACCGAAAAATCGCCAGAGCAAGAAGTTGCAGAAAGTGAAGTGCTAGAAATCGACGATGTAGATTTTAGCCAGGATGTTGTTAGTGTGCAGCTGGATGAAGTTGTAAACGATGAAACAGACGTCATCCTGGATGATATGTGGAGCAAACAAGAAGATACTGATCACTTACAGCGGGTCGACGTGTTGCAAGAGCATGAATCTGCAGAGACTGAAGTGATGGAAACTGATCACGTAGAGGTGAAAAAGGAAGTCAGTGATCAGCTGTTGACAGCAGATCCCGATCAAGATGGCTTTGGTGAAGACATGAATGTAGCGGAAAAAGTGATTGATGATATAATAACTACTGAATTGGCCGGTTCTGATCCAGCGGTCACGGTTTTAACCGGGCTTGTTTTAGTACTTTTAATATCTGTCGGTGCTGTGTATCATTCAAAACGGACTAAATCCACTCCTCCTGTCACAACACCAGTTGAAAAAGAAGATATAAAGGAGGCTGAACCTTCGACAAATCCATCGTCGTTGATCCAACAGAAAGAGGAACAAACATTGGTAACATCTGCTGCATCTTTGGCCGAACCAAAAGAAGACGCTTCTAAAGAAATTAGCCACATCAATGCACCATCAGTCGAGTTGCTAGGCGAGTTCGTGTTTGGAGAAGTCACCAGCTCTGTTAGAAGCTACAGCACATCACCAGAAGCTAATGCAAGCAACTCTTTGATCCAAACATCATCAGTTCCTTTCAGCCAAACAACAACATCACACATAGAAACATCAACTGGCGACTCTCGTACAGCTAGGAAACCAGTAATTTTCTAGTCTTTCTAAATGAAATATAATGCCTATTTGGCCTTTTTACAAGTCTTAATCATGTTTTTTTACATGTCTTAATCTTAAACAGAGGCGCAAGACCGCGGAATCAAGCAGCCTGGTTACACCGTCATCAGTTAGGAGATCAAGTCGAATACAAAGCCGATCCGTCATGTCTCCATGAATCAAGCATCATAACGACATCACCTTTCTTTAGCCAAACTAGGAAATAGAACATCGATTGATGATCTTTTAACTCTTAGATTGTACTCTAATGGAATCAAACTTGTTTTTGTATCTAATGAATTCTACTTCTTTGATTTGCTCTTAAGATTTTCTTTAGAATCAATAATTAAACAACTTATTATGTATTTATACAAACCATAACAGAAACATAATAAGCCAAAAAAACTAATCTCTTATATTTACATCAAAAAATATGTACAAACCATAAAAACCAAAATCACTCCTTTAAGTCCTTGTTGATACCAAACTGTTTCCTTTTTGATTTTTTCTTTGAGATAATTGGTTTAGGAAGTGTGTGAGATTTGTAGCTGTTCTTCATTTTCTTGTATGGAACCTTTTCTTTCTTTGGAAGATCTTCTATGCTTGTGACTCTTGCAAGTGATGTAAATGAGTCTGATTTCCCATGGTAAAACACTGATAGCCCTCTTCTGCAATTAGTTCAAAACTAACATTTTAGGATATGAAGCTTTTATCTAAAAACTAATCAAAATTTGAATCTTTTTTAGCAAAACAATGAGATAACGAAATGGAACTTACTTTATGGGCAAGTGTGACATAAGGTCTGATAAGTCATATAGAGAAGATCTACTTGAATGAGCTGAAGATGAAGCATCATCATCATCATCATCATCATCATCTAATGTATCCAATGATGAAGATGATGAAGAACAGCTTAATGATCCATTTGATATAGTTGAAGCTTCTTCAAATGATGAACATGGTTGTTCTTTTTCATGTTGTTCATGTTCATGCACATCTTGTTCTTCCATGATATGCCACTTTTGGACATGTTCCTTGGAGCTATTATTATGGTTTCTTCCTACCATTAGGATTGTGTTTTTTTTAATGTTGTTGTGAATGTGTGTTAGAGAAACAAAGATCAAAGATAGGATTGGAACTAATGTTGGGGAGCATATAAATATGGTTTGAGATAAAGAGCAAGAAAAGTGCAGACACGTGGCATTTAGTTGTTGGGTTGTTGACACAGCATTAGTCTTTTTACCAAGTCTAGCCATAAAAGATATGGATGAACCAAAATCAATCAAACCTAAACTAATTGCCATCTTTATCTTTTTCCCAAAAAGGTTAAAATTTGCATTTTAGTCCTCATTTTGTTGTTTTCAGATTTATTCTGAAGAGCTTGTGTGATATTTACTCATTTGTCATATGCATTGTATCATTCTTTTCATAAAAGTTGCTACATGATCATAAAATGGCTTGGTCATTTGAGCACTTAGCCAACATATTAGGGCCAAATTGTTTCCGATAACCGGTCTATTGACCTGTTCGCATGTTTCGCCTTTGTAGAGTCTAGAACCTTATTATGTAGTAGCATGAAGACATTGTTTTGTTATTGCAGAACTTACAGCAAATGTGAAACTAATCCTACAAACAAGTTGATATGATAAATGCAAGTGCGGCTCCTCCAGAAATTTCTCTAATCGTGCTGTTACGTAGCGTACATTACTATTAATATATAACACATTTGTTGTCGTTTTGACTGAGTCACATTGCTACAGTAATGAGCTCTTATTTTGGGCCAGCCTGGTTTTAAAAAAAAAAAAAAAAATTTGTATGCACAAAGTAGGAGGAAAAAAAATATTACAAAAGTTTCGATTTATTCAGATAAAAAAATACCCGCGGAAACATCTTCGATACCTAATAACTTTTAAAAAATAATCGATATGGTCACAAACGTACAACCCATTATATTAAAAAAAAAACCGATATAGCAAAAAAAAAAACTTTAAACATGAGGAACAACACATAAGCCATATAAAAAAAATTATTACTAATATACACATTTGTCGACAAACTAGCATAAATTCGCATAAAATGTGGCCCAAAGTAAAAAAAATACAAAACGGTCCCTCAACTTTTAACTATTTACGATTTTCTTACACAAAAAATCCTATCTTTTTTTGTGGGCCGATGAATTAAAACAAAAAAAAATAACTTTGTGAACAATAAGAACTTTTTGACAACGGTGTTTTTTTTTGTTAATTTTTTACTGATTTTTTTTGTAAGTAAATATCGTAAAAAGTTAAAAGTTGATGGACCGTTTTGTATGATTTTTTTACTTTGGGCCATATTAGACAAAGGAGCATTATATGCGAATTTTAGGCAGTTTTTGTCGACAAATGCGATATTTAGTAAAAAAATAAATTTATATTTATATGGCTTATATTAGTGTGTTTGGGGCCTCAATGTTACAGCGATACACCTACACAACACACAATCTCCTCCTAGGGTCTCACATATTTCATTTTTGCTATGAGGGCAAAGGGGGTGGTGGAGGTGATTGTTTTGTAGATATGATAGCGTGAAGAGTCTCTATCTAAAGTAAGTATGATTTGAGGGAAAGGGAGAGTGTTTTGTTGGGACCGGTGGGGTGGGGGGATTTATCTCTCTCTATGGATGTTTGGGTGAGAAGGTGTATTGTGAGCGTGTGTGTTTGTGTGATGTATAGGTATGGTAGAGGAGTGATATCGTATATAGTATATTATGTACTTTTTACAGATATCGTTACCTATTTGAAACATCCTATATACTGAGGATCTCTTGAAAAGAGCAATGTGAGAAGACTAGTAAAAACTCAAGACAAGTGATAGTCTGTCTTATATAAAAAATAAATTAAAGAACATATATAATATATCTCTCATCTGATATGAGACATTAAATATGATTAAACTAAATAAAAATACACACTATATATAATCCACTAACACACCATATAAATACTATTGGATGTAATAAGTTTAATATAATGTAGAGTGATAGAAGAGAGAATGGGTATATATATATAGTCGGGGGGTAGGTAAGGGTGATGAGCTGGGTGAGGGGGGGCGTTTAGGGGAGGGGGGGGGCAACGTGGATAGGCTTAGAGCGGGGCGAATGTTAACGGGGTTGGTGGGTGGTGTTATTTGTGTGGGAAGAGTTTGTTGTGTGGATATGAGGTTGTTAGATTAGGGGGGTTGTGTAATATGAGCGTGAGCGTTGGACTTCTAAATATTTTATTGGAGATGAATAATTTATCTTATATTTATGATTATTTTAGTTTTTAGTTAATTTTGCAGTTGAGATTGGTTAAAGTTTGGCGTGGGTGCATCAACAGTTTAACACAGACAGCTACTCTACTTTATTTAGATACTTTTGTGCGGTTTCTTCAAGATTACATAGGTTTTATTGGCTTATCTTAGATATTGATATGTGAACACATAGGGTCTAATTTGTGGTTTTTTCTGTACATCTTGTCTATATGTTTTTTTTTTTTTAGTTATGTGACCATATAATGAGGTCGTTGGTTAATCTTTGATGAGACTTCATTAGATTCGTAAGTCGATACTATTTACATAACCCGCTAAGTTAATGGTATCATTTATAATTGTTATCGTGATATATCCTTCAAGCACCGAGCGTATTGTAATTTCTTTATTTTAACAAATTAAAGCATCATTATTTCTTTACTATTCTTCGTTCATCTACACAACAATTCTCTAACACGATCAAAAAATAGAACGATCAATAACATCTACAATCTAAAACAATCTTCTTCTAACAACTACCGCTACTTAACAGACTGCATTGCAGCGCGAACTGTTCACCAAACATCAGAAAAAAAAGAAGAGCCAGCTACAACATAAAAGACACAACAAAAGACAGCCAACACCACAGACGACCATTTTGGTGATCTCGGTCTCCAAAAATGAAGAGCGATAGTGAGCCACTGTACTATGCCTACAAACAAGTTGATATGAGTGCAAGCATGAGAACAGCCAAGATGCGCGCGTCGCGCGAGTACTCTCTTCAAACAAAGAGTCAAGGTATACTCTCTATACGCTCCTAGCTACGAGAAATCAAGCTATTGATCATACATACATATGCTGACAATGACTGTTACGATAGCTTCACTCAATCAGTAAATTCTCACATCAATAGCGCAGACGAGATAGCTGCAGATCTACGTACGCTGATTGACAGTGGGGCCAGGTGTTTATAAAATACAGTATCGGCTTTCTTTTGGGCCAACCCACAATACTATTATCATTATTACTTATTACATCGATATATTATTCTTTCTACTTACATTATTAGTCATATATACACTATAGCAACTTCAGCGAATTAGGCGCGAAGTCTGCAGGAAACAAATATTTTCAAAAATTCACGTGCAGCTTTACAATCAATCTTAGATCAATATCAGGATACTACCTCGACGATTAATAACTAAGGCCATCGCATACGTGTGGTAGCTATTATACAGATTATCTCTCTATAATTGATTATCATACTAGGTGCTACTGACAACAGAACTAGATAACAACGGCATGGGAGCATAAAGGTAAGGGAAAAAAACACCATAGTTACAGACAAAAATATACCGCGAATATTATACAACAGATAAAAGCTAAAACTACCTGCGAGTGAAACCTTCACTACGACTATACCATAGATTCCAACATATTATAAAAACTATATTCTCACCTAATAATGCGCACACTACCAGTACATATCCCTACGACTTCATACTAGATCAAAACAAATTCGAGCCAACCATGTAGCAGGAACCAACAAAATGCATAGACACCTTTTACAATACAATAAAATAGAAGCAACATACAAAAGTACACCTCATAACGCCTTTTAACTCACATGATACAGATATACTATATCACTTACACATAAAATCCTTTTGACGCGCGTAACACGAAGACACTAAATTAAACATTACGCACAAAAAAAATAGAGCAAGAGCCTTTTGTGTTGGGGGTCACAAACTATAAATATTATACTGCTTCATCAGCAACAACCTAAACAGATATAGATTGGAGAATGTATATACATAAAGTACACAGAAATAACACAAAAAAGAATTGGTGGGGAGGTGATTTCTGAGATTATATCTTAAAGCCAACAAAACAAACAGAGAGTTATAATCCCTGACACAAGTAAGAGTTGGTTTTTTTTGTGGTGTTATACATTCAGTTTGGTAATTAATACAGGGTCATAAATTTCTTTACTATTTAAGAATAAAGTTATAATTATTACACAAAAATTATAGAAGTATTCTTTATGGAACTCACATATTGAGTATTTTTCTTTATTAGTGGATGGGGGGGGATATTGTAGGGGGTATGGGTGTGTTTTTGGGTTGGGGGGTGGTTTATATAATTAGAAGTGAATAACACTCTAGTTTATTGTTAGGTATGTATAGTGGATTTTTTTTCTGTAAAAAATAAAAAGTCAGAAATAATAGAGAAACAGAATATGCGTACAAACAAAAACAAGAGTGAAAATATTAGCAAAGAAAAAAATATAACGTAATTCGCTGTGCAAAAACACATGTTAGCAAGTCAAATACGACAAGTGTTTTACACAATCATAAAAATATAAAAAATATAAAATTTAGCCCAGCAATCTGCAACGCATCGCCATAAAAAAAAAACTACCTCTCTTTCATCAATTAATAAAAAGTTATTTTGGGAGTTTATATACATTAATATTTTTCTACTTAAAAAGAAGTTGTTGTTGGTGTTTATATTTATAAAAAAAAAAAAAAATTAATTAAACTATGATTAGATAAATCTATGGAATAAAAAATGAAATAAAAAAAACACAAAAAACTATCAAGAGGACTAACATAAAATATGAACAATATGTTTATTAAAATTATCGATTATATTGGGGGAGGGGGGGTTTTTGCGATTTAATGTGAGGGGGGAGAGAGGAGAGTGGATGTTTTATTCTTTCACATAATGGGCTTTATATCAATAACACAATAAGTACTTTTCTATTCATTTTTTCTAAACTCATTAAGCGCGTAAATTTACAGAAAATTATTTTTAAAAAAAAAAAAGATACATTACATAAAAAAAAACAAATTACACTAACAAACACACATAAAATTAAAAATAGTAAAGCACCACGACACAGAAACAAAAACAGCATCAAAAGGAACATAAAAACAAAAAAATAAAAAAAAAAAAAAAAAAAAAAAAAAAAAAAAAAAAAAAAAAAACTAAAAAAAAAAAAAAAAACCAGAAATATAAAAGTTACTTCGCGACAAAAAATTATCAGGAAAAAATTATGCGTCACCGTCCTGCAATCGACGGACGGAGGGGTGGGGGGGGGGGGGGGGGGTGGCTGGGGGGGGGGGGGGGGGTGGGGCTGGGGGGGGGTGGAGGGTGGGGGGAGGGGAGCACATTGTGGACAAATCCACTGTCTATATAGACTGTGGCCAGTGCTAATTATCGGACTCCCACTTTTGGGCCAGCACGATTTAAGGTTTTTTTTTTTAATTTTTAAAAAATTTGTAAGCACTAAGTAGTAGAAAAAAAAATATTACAAAAGTTCTGATTTTATTTCAGATAAATGAAAAAAAAAAAATACCCGGCGGAAAAACATCTTTCGATACCTAATAACTTAAAATAATCGATATGGTCACAAAACGTACAACCCATTATATTAAAAAAAAACATATAGCAAAAAAAATAACACTTTAAAAAACATGAGGCCCATCACATCTTAAAGCCAAATAAAAAAAAATTAAATTACTATATACACATTTGTCGACAAACTAGCCTAAAAATTCGCATAAAATGTGTGACCAAAATCTGGCAAAAAAAAAAAAAAAAAAAGATATCGAAACCGTCCCAAAAAAAAAAAGAAAAAATTCGGGGAAAAAAATTTAACCCGACCAACGCAAAAAAAAGATTTTTTTCCCGCAATCGTACAAGAGAAAAGAAATATCTCGGGAAAAAGCTTAGCGAAAAAAAACGCCAAAAAAAGCCAAAAATCTGGCCAAAAGTAAAAAAAAATAACAAAACGTCGACGACGGACCCTCACCTTAAACTATTACGAGTTTCCTCATACACAAAAATTCTCGTAAAAAAATTTACAAACCGTCCCAAAAAAGATAGAAATTCGAGAAAAAAATTAGCACGTCCCAACGCAAATTTTTTTTTCTCCGAATCATAAAAAAATGAAAATATTAAAAATTAGCGCCGCCATAACCATCGCCCCAAAAAAACTCCCGAAACTAAAAAAAAAAATTTTTAATTTATTCGTGAAAAAAAAATTCTCAGCGCAACGCGTGGGTTCTTTTGCTTGTTATATATATACACATTAGCCTACTAAAACGAAGTCGTTTTGACTTCGGGCCTAAATTGCTACAGTAACGGGCTCTCATTTTGGGCCAGCCCGATTTTGATTTTTTTTTTAACTTATTTTGTTTTTGTTTTTTTTAAATTTGTATGCACAAAGCAGGAGAAAAAAAAATATTACAAAAGTTCTGATTTATTCAGATAAAAAGAATACCCGCGGAAACATCTTCGATACCTAACAACTTTAAAATAATCGATATAGTCACAAACGTACAACCCATTATATTAAAAAAAAACCCATATAGCAAAAAAAAAAACACTTTAAACATGAGGCCCAACATATAAGCCATATAAAAAAAATTATTACTAAAAATATACACATTTGTCGACAAATTAGCCTAAAATTCGCATAACCTGTGGCCCAAAATCTGGCCCAAAGTATAAAAAAAAACTAGCCCAAAATTAGCCTGAAATCTGGCCTAAAGTAAAAAAAAAAATATACAAAACGGTCCATCAACTTTTAACTATTTACGATTTTCTTACACAAAAAATCCCGTAAAAAATTAACAAAAAAAAAACACGTCAAGTTTTTATTGTTCACAACTTTTTTACATTCATCGCCCCAAAAAAAAGATATCGAACCGTCCTAAAAAAGAAAATATTCGGGAAAAATTAACCCGTCCCAACGCAATTTTTTTTTCCCGAATCATACAAAAAAAGAAAATATTAAAAATTAGCCCCGCCATAACGCATCGCAAAAAAAAAAACCCCCGAAACGTAAAAAAAATTATTCGGGAAAAAATTAGCCCCGTCGCAACGCGCGGGTTCTTTTGCTTGTTTTATACATTGACCGTAAAAATTGATCTATATAAAGATGCGAAAAACACAGCTTTTGCTTATGGTCAATAACAAAGTCTGCTTATGGTAAAAAACTTGTGTTTTGGTCTCGCGCACGACTCCGGTGCTCGCGCCGTTAATACCGGCTCACACCGTTTTATTTATTTTTTAATTTTTTTTTTGTTCTTTTGTGTTTGCTGTGTGTGTGTTTATGTGTGTGTGTGTTTATATGTGCGTGTTTTGTGTTTGTTTGTGTTTTTTTTTTTCTCTTTTTTTTGCAGGTTTGTTGAAGAATGGAAGACGAAGAAGAGGGAAGAAGATGACCCAAAAAAGATTTTTTTTTTAAATCTTATTGTTTTATAATAAGTATGTTTTATAAAATGTACTCCCTCCGTCTCACATTAAGTGTCCACTTGACTTTTTCAAAGTCTTTTTTCTTCAACTTTGACCTTAATGATTTCTTTTTATGTTATATGATACTTGATGCAAGATATATGAATGGATAGAGTTTTGAATATATTTTTCGTTGGTATAATTTTCGTTCAATATTATATAACACAAACAAAAATATTTATGGTCAAAGTTGATGAAAAAAGACTTAAAGAATTTAATTGTGGACACTTAATATGGGACGGAGGGAGTATTTATTTTATATAATTGAAAAAAAAAATTGGCCAACAGCACCAGAAATGTGGTGCCAACGGATGCCCCAACAACTGTGGTGCCGTTCAGTTTTTGGTACCGTTCTCCATTTTGCTGACGTGTCACCACTTTTTAAGAATTTTTGAGAACGGCATGAGCCCAACGGCACGACCGTTCCCAGCACTCTTAGTTTTATTTAAGATAAATGTGGATATAGTTTGGATAAGATCCTCTAAAGTTCATGAACTTCAGAGGTAAAGTTCTCTCACAAATATAAAAAAATCAGATCTCACAATAAACTTCGGTATTATTTATATAAAAGAACTTTACTTCTAAAGTTCAAATAAACTTTAAAGCATCTTTTTCCATATAGTTTTGCTTGAGCGTGCTAAGTTGCATCTATGAAAGTTGAAACAAGGCAAAGGATATATAAAAAAGTAAACAAATATTAAAAGATATTTATTTATGGTTGTTGGTTTGACCAAACACATATGTACACGTTTGTGAAGCGGATAAGCTCAGACGGCCTATTGATTGGATTGGATATGGATTATCAACATTATCCACGTTACTCACTATTGACTATACCATGTTTCATTTTTCATGATTCTATCCCTTTTTTATTACATGGGTTGATTCTTTTAGTTATGAAGAATTAGCTATATATTATTTCCATCACAAATAGTTTTAAGCGTAGTAGGGGTGTTTACGGGGTGGTTCGTTCGGTTATTTGGGAGATTTATATTATTCATCGCGGGGCGGGTAATTAATTTTACTATTCGTAACCGAACCGTACTAGGCGGGTAACTGGACTTGCAGGTACCCGAAATGAGCGGTTACTCGCAGTTCGGGTCACGGTTAACTATTATAGACGTTTTGTCGAGTTTACCGTATGAACGATAGCATGTATTAGAACCTAAATTGTCATTTTAGTAAAATTAAATAACATTAAATGGATTAAAGTTATTCGGTCTCTATAATTGCATTCATATAAGCACATATATCATATTAATAAAAAGTATTTGTTTGAAAATTATAAGTTACGACCATAATAAACAATTTTCACACATAAATGTTTAGCGAATGTTTGCATTAGAAACAAAAAAACTTTGTTATATAATAAAATAGTGCAATAATATAATCGAATAATCTATAATTATTTGAACATTTAGTTAAAAAAAAACTTATTGTATATTATATACGGTTCGGTTCGGTTAACCGCGGATATCTAAAAATAGAAACCGAAACCGAACCGTGATAAGCGGGTTTTTTTTGTTTTGATTTTTTTTCGGTTTCGGGTTTTTTCGATTTCGGATTGAGTGGTTCGGCTCGGTTTGTCTGTTTTTTTGAACACCCCTATCATATAGTATATCTTAATCTTTGGATCATATAATTTCATGCACCTGCAAGGCAAATATGATTTTGATTTTACGTAAAAGCTTTGCAAGCAAAACAGTATTGTGAACAATTTGAAGTATCAATATAGGCCAAAAGAAAGACAAAAGAATGAGACCTGTAATGTGAACAATTTGAAAGACAAAGGAAAAGAGAATGTGATGAATACAGAAATGTCGACGAATAACAATTGTGAATCTTCACCTTTATATTAGAAAAAATATAGAGATTTAATCCTGAATATTCAGGAAAAGTGCAAATAAATATGTTGTGCTCTCAAAAGAGATGAATATGGAGGAATATGAAAAAACAGTTTGTCATGATGAGAGATTGGCAATGGATTGGTATGTACTGAGGAAGCAAAAACCAACTATTGAAGACTCTAAGAAATGATCCTATGACATGTTGCAATATTTCAAGTATAGATGGCAGGCTGTTAATAGAGGTGATGGAGATAGTGATGACGAGGAGGACATAATTGAAAATAACATGAATGAGAATGAATGCTTAATTGCGGATGAAATTGTTGGTAGTAATACTCAATTAATCAATTGAGTATTATGTGTTGTTATCAATGGATTTCAAATTAGCATGATGGAATATCAGATGTATGAGACTATGAGTAATGACTTAAAACATAATGAAGCTTCGAAATTTATTAGGGAGGAAAATCTTCACGTATGTGCTTTTGTTGAAACACATCTTAAACAAAACAATATTTATAAATATTTTTATACACACATTTTTATGCACGTTTTTATACACATATTTTTGTACACGTTTTTATGCACACATTTCTCTACACATTTTTCTACATGCTTTTATCCATGATTTTATACATGCATTTTTATACACGTTTTTACAGACACATTTTATGCACTTTTTTTAACACGTGGATAAAATTGTGTGTAAAAACGTGTATAAAAATGTGTGTATAAAACGTGTCTATAAAAATGTGTGTAAAAATGTGTGTATAAAACATGTATAAGTTTTAAAAATAAGTAGAAAATACTTTTTTTAACAAAATAATATAAAGGACTAATGATGCAATAATAAAATAACGATCGTTAGAAATGTAACCGAAAAACCTGTTAAAATACTAACTTTGCAAAAAAAAAAAATCGATACCTTAAATTGAGAAAAAAAAAGATGAGTACCTTTAATTGACATTGAACTTAAGATGGGTACCTTTTTATGCGATTTGCCCTTTTGGATACTGTGAAAAAGGAATGGGATTTGAATATTCAGGGTAGTCATATGTATAAACTTGTCAAAAATCTTAAGATCCTTAAAAAGCCATTGAATAGGTTAAGCTGGAGTAATGGTAATGTTTTTGACAAAGTGAAAGTACTCAAAGAAAATCCTAAGAATATTCAAGGAAATATAGGTAAAAACCCCCATGATGAGTCATTCAAGAAGGAAGTTGTTGATATTTTGAATGAGTACACTAAAGCAGTTAAGGATGAATTTGTTTTGTTAAAGCAAAAGGCAAAAGTGAAATGGATAAAAGATGGGGATAAAAATACTGCTTACTTTCATGGAATTCTTAAAGCTAGAAGAACAAAAATACAGTGGAAAGTATCTGTGATGAAGGGGGTAATAGATTTGAGGGTGATTATGTTGTTGCTCAATTTGTGAAGCATTTTAAAGACTTTTTGGGGACCTTAAAGCCTGTTTTTCCTGTTAATAATGATATTTTTAGAAACACTCTATCAAATAATGAAGCTGTGGAAATGGTGAAAGATATTAGTGATGATGAAATTAAAGAGGCTTTATTTGACATTGATGGTGATAAAGTATCTAGACCTGATGGTTATACTTCAGAGTTTTTCTTAAAAGCATAGGAAGTAGTTGGGAATGAATTTTGTTTAGCAGTAAAGGAGTTCTTTAGAAGTGGCAAGCTTCTTGGTGAAATCAATGCTACACTTATTGCTCTTATCCCTAAGATGAGTACTCCTAAAAAGTATCTAAGTTCAAATCAATTGCATGCTGCAATGTCTTGTATAAGTGTATTAGTAAAATTCTCACAAACAGGATTAAAAGTGGGCTTGATAAAATTGTTCATATAAACCAAAGTGCATTTATCCCTGGAAGACATATACATGACAACATTCTGAGTGCTCAAGAATTATTAAGAGGGTATAATAAAAGAAATGAGACTAAAAGACGTGCTATGCAAATTGACATTCAAAAAGCATATGACACTGTTAGTTGGAGTTTTCTGAAAGATATATTGTTTAAATTTGGTTTTCACAGTACAATGGTCAGATGGATTATGCAGTGTATTACTTCATTAAAGTTCTTTATTTGCTTGAATGGGGGTATTCATGGATATTTCAAGGGGGAATAGGGCTTAGACAAGGTGATCCTATATCACCTTATTTGTTTACTTTGGTAATGGAAGTGTTTAATTTGATTATGATGAAGAACATTACTGGAAGTAGTGAGTTTGGATATCATTTTGGATGCAAAGAATTAAAGTTGTCACATATTTGTTTTGCTGATGATTTATTGGTGCTTTGCAAAGGGAATAAAGAATCTTTACAGGTTATTAAGCAAACCCTTGAAGAATTCAATCAAGTGTTAGGATTATCAGCTAATCTAGGAAAAAGTATTATCTCTTTTGGAAGCATTAAGGAAGAATATAAGCAGGAATTATTACAAATTCTCTCATTCAAGTATGGTAAACTCCTTGTTAGATAATTTAGAGTTCCTCTTTTAGCCAAAAGATTGAGTGTTCAAGACTGTAAAGTTCTTATTGAAAGAGTTGAAAGTAAGATTAACTGTTGGAGAGATAAGGTTCTCTCATATGCCAAAAGAATCCAGCTAATTGCATCAGTTTTGGCCTCTATGTAATTATATTGGGCTTTGATGCGTATTTTATTTTAAAATATATTTTGTTCAAGTTTTAAATTTATAAAACTTGATTCACCTAACAAACGCACTAACGGGCAGAGAACCCGATCTTGAGTAGTGTAGAGATGGTAAATCTGAGGTCGTCCCAAGAGCTAAGTGTCAATTAGTTTTAATTTGAAAGTGTCACGTTTTGAAAATAGTTTGAAGTTGATTTATGAAAATAACAAGAAAGTAAATATGAGAAAAGTAAAAGTAATAGAAGATATCAGGGAGAAAAGAGTGCTAGCTTAGCCATTTCATTACTACCGCCATAACTATGTTTTCCTGTGTAATATTACACCATGGTTTCATTAGTTGTTTCTAAAGTCGACAGACCTGAATAGATATCTTTAGTCTGCCCTATAATTTCTATGATCCTGAATCCCCTGAAAGCCATGAAGGTAGGACAACCAGGTCATAGTGATTAATCCTAACTATCCTAAGAACTAGTCTAATAACATATACAGATTATTAACCCTCTCTGAAAGAGTTCCTATGCTTTTTAAGTATATTAAGTGATAGAGGCGGTAACTTGGTCAGTTCCTACACTAGGGATAGGGTCCCAAACCTACCCTAGTACCCTTCTAATCCCACGTTAAATTGGTAATCTAATAACAAGATTAACATGATCTAAATAACCCGTAATACTACCAAAACCCAGGGGTACGCGATAGTCAAAGGATATCCAACGAAACCATAATCTAACAGGAAACAAACATTATAACGATAGTAAATTCATGACTAGGACAACACTTAAAGTGCTTAGCCGCTCATAGCAATAACATAACAAGAATTAATAATGGTAATCTTGGATTGAAAACTCATAATTCTTACAAATGCGGTTTATGAACGATTAAATACAAAAGTAAGTTAAGTGTGATCTCCCTTGGACTTCTGGTGGAATTATTCGAGGTATAAAAGCCTTGGTCTCTTCTTAGAGCTGTGGTGGAATGGTTGATGTCGAAGTGTCTGAATGAGGCCTCCATTTATAGATTTCGAATATGTTACAGCGTAACCATATGAGGTGTTACGCAATAAAATGATGACGTGTCCTTCCATATTACAAGCTTTAAATATGTTACGACGTAACCAACTGACCATGTTACGACGTAATGCGGACTCTGATGAGTCACCCTTCCATGATAATACTATTACGGCGTAAACCTTGCATGTAGTTACGCCGTAATGTTGCTGGGTGGCGTGTCTTTCCTTGAATATGTTACGGTGTAACACTATCGTAGGGGTTATGCCGTAAAGTCTCGTAAGAGTCCGTGTTTTCTTCATTTATACGTCCATTTCCTGTGTTTCTTGTCACATACTTGCATTTTACCTAAATTCAAGTATTTATAAGACAATTGCAAGTATTTTCGTGGAGAAATTGTCACTAAAAAGTATCAAATATTTGATTTTATCAAATATCCCCCCACTTGACTTTTGCTTTCCTTTAAGTAGACCTGTTAGAATAGTTTATAACAAGATTTCTCTGATTTAACTCAAAGAAATGAATCTATAAAAGACTTATGCTAGAAACAGCAAAGCCAAACACCTCACGAAAAGGGGATCAAAATTCACTCAACTCTCAACTAGTCTAAGTGTTCATTTTCGAGGTGATCGCTCATCTACATAGTTATAGCATGTATTCTATCATAAGCTTGGGAAGTACATAAATCTGCACCTGTTAGAGTTAGGGTATAAACAATTCTTAAAGGCAACATGGGTGACATAACACATGTTTATTGGGTGATATAAAGGGTTAGGATAGACATGGAATACACATTTAATTGGTGTTAAGGTAAAAACACAAAACAAACAGTCCTATATAATCAAAGGTATCCATAGCCGGCTACTGTCCATCCATAGTCCAAGTCTTCGAGTGCGAAAATCTGATCATATCATCATAATGGGTTAGCTAATAATGAGATCTTGCGAAGCATGCTAACCATTCTTTACTAGGTGGCTTATAGTTGCACCACCTTTATACTTTGGATGGCTTATAGTTGCACCATCCCTGAAATCACTAGGTGGCTTATAGTTGCACCACCTTTTCTCATTTTTTTACAATGCTCCTGTATACAACGTATCGTATATCCCCCCACTTGAGATAAATAATATTGAAAGTGATAATACCGAGGGGTCTTCTATGATCAAGATAATATATCATCAAAGTAAGTGCCAATCTTCAAACCATTTTCCTGAACCATAGACTTAGGTAGCCAGAAATTTTAACACAAAGATAAATATAGACTACAGGGTTGGCTAAGGCGAAATGGTGTAAAGAAACATATAATAATGGGTAAAAACATAGATTGACTTAACAAGGGTGATCTAGGGTAGCTTGCACTAATAAGGAGTGCATCAAAAGGGTTTTAACATAGACAAGTTAGTGTAACAAGTTGATACACACACACGTAATGGCTTTTTGGGTGAATTCCTAAATGTTGCCTTCTCGAACCATTTATTCTGGCTAATCAATTAGGTCTCGAAATAATGTACATGCCAAGTTCTAAAGTTTACAATACTACCAGCACACTCAATATTTTGGTTAGTGGAGTTTTTTATAATGAGATGAAAACGGAACATTAGGCTTAAACCTCACAAAGTAATAATAAAGGGTAATGTGCATTCGACAAAGATTAATTCATAGTTTAGTAAGAAAAATATGTCAAAAATTTTAAAATCGGCACCATTTTTCAAAGAAAACTAGAAAATCGTGGGCAAGAATAGGTCAAGTGATTCCCACCCCCACTTGTTTTGTACAATGTCCCTATTGTACATTAAGGAAATGAATTAAACAAGAAGAGTAGAAATAGAACAAGAAACTCCTTTGAGCCTTGCTCCTGAGCATATGAAATGTAATAAGCAGGTGGAGAAATCCAAAAAATCTCCATCGTGAGCAAAGCTCATTTTCCCTTGTGATCACTAAAACAAACTAACAACATAAAATCGTTCAAAGAGATATATACAAGAAATACAATCCTAACTCACTTTCGTAGGAATCACGGTTGCATTTAGCATATGCAACAAGCCTTTTAAACCACTTGGTGGCCCAAGTGGACGAGTGAAGTCTCGTGAGGGTTTCCAAAGAACATACCCACAAAGTTCATTTAGATATACAAGGTTTAGCAATGCGTAAAAACTTTATTTTAAGGTTTTGCATCATTGCAAGATCAACTTGCAAAAATTCATAAAAGAAGATAAAACATTCATGGATCTTCTTTTTCATCCTTTACGGTTACCAGCTTAGGAGTCTTGTTGTAACTACCTTCTTCATCTTCGTCGCTATCGACGTCATCCAAGTCGATAAACACTCGCTTTCTACCAGAACTCTCACCTGATCCTAATGCCTTATTCCTATTGGTTGGTGTCTGCATATCGAGTACACGGCTAAGGCTGAGATCACCAAAGTTGGTGACTTTTATCTGGCTTGCGAGTGTTGTATACCCCTCATCATCATCCTAAATACTGTTAAAGATAGGTCAGTATATTTTAATAGGTTTTTGCTAAAAACTATTAAAGGTGAAAATGACAGTATACCTCCTCATCCAAGAAACCTTCCTTGAAATGTTTGACAAATGCTGGTTCAATATTAACGGCATCACACCTATACGTGTGGTTGTTGTTGATGTTATAGTCCGAATAGTACAGTTTAAAAAGGAACCTCTTTCCAACCAAATCTAAGAATTCTCCAGGCCAGTACTCGTCGACATCCATGCCGTGTTTCTCCATAAGTTCCCACACAGTATATCCCGAGATCTTGTTGATCATCGTGTTAAAAAACACGATACGAGCAGAACGAGATTGGTCAATGATCCGCATGATCAATTTGTACCTGATGTGTATTTTAATTTAAAATATATTTTGTTCAAGTTTTAAATGTATAAAACTCGATTCACCTGACAAACGCACTAACAGGCAGAGAACCCGATCGTAAGTTGTGTAGAGATGGTAAATTCGAGGTCGTCCCAAGATCTAAGTGCTAATTAGTTTTAATTAGAATTGTCACATTTTGGAAATGGTTTTTTTTGAAGTTGATATAGCGGAAAATAACAGGATGTAAATTGCAAAAATTTAAAGTAATAAAGATGTAGGTGAGAGAAGCGTGCTAGCTAGATTTTATTACTACGTTTTTATAACTAAGTTTTCCTATGCATTGTTTACACCCATGGTTTCATTAGTGGTTTCTAAAGTCGACAGAGCTGAATAGATATATTTAGTCCGTCTTATAATTCTTGCGATCTGAATCCCCCGAAGTATGAGGTAGGAAAACCAAGTCATAGTGATTAATCCCAACTATCCCAAGAACTAGTCTAATAAACTATACAGATTATTAACCCTCTCCAAAAGAGTTCCTGTGCTTTTTTAAGTATATTAAGTAATAGAGGCGGTAACTTGGTTAGTTCCTACACTGAAGATAAGGCGTTAAACCTACCCTAGTACCCCTACTAATCCCATGTTCAATTGGTAATCTAATAACATGATTAACATGATCTAAACTACCCGGTAATACTACCAAAACCCAGGGTTACACGATAGTCAAATGATATCCAACTAAACCATGATCTAACAGGAAACAAACATTATAACAATAGTAGATTCATGACTAGGCCAGCACTTGAAGTTGTTAGCCGCTCATAGAAACAAGACAAAAAGAATTAATAAAGATAATCATGAATGGAAAACTCATAATTCTTACAAGAGCGGTTTATGAACGATTAAATACAAAAGTAAGATAAGTGTGATCTCCCTTGGACTTCTTGTGGAATTCTTCGAGCTATGAAGGACTTGATCTCCCCTAGGAATGGCTGTGGAATGGTTGATGTTGAAGTGTCTGAATGAGGGCTCTATTTATAGATTTCGAATACTTTACGGCGTAACCTTTTAGGGGTTTACGCCATAAACTGCTAACGCGTACTTTCCATATTGCAAGCTTAAAGGATGTTACGGCGTAATTAAGTGTCCACGTTACGCTGTAATGCTGACTTAGATGACTCAACCTTCCATAATAATAATGTTACGGCGTAAACCTTGCATGTGGTTACGCTGTAATGTTGCTGGGTAACGTGTCTTGCCTTGAATATGTTACGGCGTACATGTCGAGGGGTTACGCGTAAAGTCTGTACGAATCGTGTTGTTTTTCTTCATTTTTACGTCCGTTTCCCGTGTTTCTTGCCATATACTTGCATTTTACCCGAAAACAACTAAATAACAGTAAATGTATCTAATTCAAGTATTTATAAGATAATTGCAAGTATTTTTAGGGGAAAATTAACACTAAAATGTATCAAATATTTGATGTTATCAAATATCCCCCCACTTGACTTTTGCTTGCCCTTAAGTAGACCTGTTAGAATAGTTTATAAAAAGATTTCTCTGATTTAATATCAAAGAAATGAATCTATAAAAGACTTATGCTAGAAACATCAAAGCCGAACACCTCACAAAAAGGGGATCAAAATTCACTCAACTCTCAACTAGTCTAAGTGTTTATTTTCGGGGTGATAGCTTATCTGCCCAGTCATAGCATGTATTTTATCATAAGCTTAGAAAGTACAAAAATATGCACTAGTTAGAGTTAGGGTCTAAACAATTATTTGTAATAATTTTAAGTGCCCTTATGTTTGATTTTGTGTTTTTGATGGACTTCCTAATCCATTCATCACCCGCAACCTGTTTTTTAATTGATTCTTCACAAAATTTGATGATGGTTTCCTCTAAGGATCTCATATACTTACTCTGCTCAACTGCCTCGTCCTCTTTTTTGAGAGGACATTCCTTGGTAGGATGTGCCTCTTTGAAACTTTCTTGAATGTCATCAATGTTATCTGGGCTGTCGTTGATTTTTTCCTTAGTGGTTGTTTCATCATACCAATTATGTGAATGGTCTGCCATGACTTTTATTGATTTAAGGGCTTGAGTTGGTGTCATCAGAGTAATGAACCCTCTAGAGTCGAGCAGTTTGCGGGTAGAGATGTCTAATCCCGTATAGAAGATCTGAACCTTCTGATCATTGTTTAGATCGTGTTGCGGGCATTTAAACAACAAATCATTGTACCTTTCCCAAGCTTCATATAATGTCTCGTACATCTCTTGTTTGAAATTACGGATCTCTTCTAATTTTCTTGGCAGTTTTAAAAGGTGAAAAATATTGCGAGATGAACTCTTTCTCAAGAAGATCCTAAGTGTTGATCACTCCTGTTGGAAGCTTTTTTTCCACCTCAAGGCCTGCCCCTTGAGGGTAATAGGAAATACTTTAAGCATAAAGGCATTATGAGTGACGCCAAGGAGATGGAAGAGATCTACGATCTCTAATACCCTCCGCACATGTTCGTGGGCATCGTCATCATCAGTAGCTATAAAAAGTTTGCGTCTTAATTCCCTCATAAAATTGCTATTGATCTCGAATGCGACGTCATTGCCAATCTAGGGTTTTACTATGCCTGGTCTATTGTTATCTTTAATTAAAGCCAGGTACTGCTCTATGGTGAGTGCGTTAAAATCAACATCATCATCCATATATAAAAATTTACAAGAAAAACTGGCAGAATATATTTACAAAATAATACAATATATACAAAAATTTAAATTATTACTAATTTTTAGCTTCTCCGCCTGCGGCGCCAAAAGCTTGATGCGTATTTTATTTTAAAATATATTTTATTCTAGTTTTAAATTTATAAAACTCGATTCACATAGAAAATGCACTAACGAGCAGAGAACCTGATCGTGAGTCGTGTAGAGATGGTAAATCCGAGGTCGTCCCAAGAGCTAAGTGTTATTAGTTTTAATTTGAATTGTCACGTTTTAAAAATGGTTTGAAGCTGATTTATGAAAATAACAGGAAAGTAAATTGCAAAAATTAAAAGTAATAGAAGATATCAGGGAGATAAGCATGCTAGCCTAGCCATTTCATTACTACCGTTATAACTACGTCTTCCTGTGCAATGTCACACCATGGTTTCATTAGTGGTTTCTAAAGTCGACAGACTTGAATAGATATCTTTAGTCTGTCCTATAATTACTGGGATCCCGAATCCACCAAAAGTCATGAAGGTAGGGCAACCAAGTCATAGTGATTAATCCCAACTATCCCAAGAACTAGTCTCATAACCTATACAGATTATTAACCCTCTCTGAGAGAGTTCCTATGCTTTTTAAGTATATTAAGTGATAGAGGCAGTAACTTGGTTAGTTCCTACACTAGAGATAGGGCATCAAACCTACCCTAGTAACCCTGCTAATCCCATGTTCAATTGGTAATCTAATAACAGGATTAACATGATCTAAACCACCCGCAATACTACCAAAACCTAGGGTTACACGATAGTCAAAGGATATCCAATGAAACCATGATCTAACAGGAAACAAACTTTATAACGACAGTAGATTCATGACTAGTCCAACACTTGAAGTGCTTAGCCACTCATAGAAATAACACAACAAGAATTAATAAAGATAATCATGGATGGAAAACTCATAATTCTGACAGAAGCAGTTTATGAACAATTAAATACAAAAGTAAGATAAGTGGGATCTCCCTTGGACTTCTTGTGGAATTCTTTAAGCTATGGAGGCCTTGATCGCCCTTTGGAATGGATGTGGAATGGTTGATGTCAAATGAGGTCTCTATTTATAGATTTCGAATACTTTACGGCGTAACCTTTTAGGGGTTTAGGCCGTAAACTGATGACGCGTATTTTCCATATTGCAGGCTAAAAGGATGTTACGACGTAATTAAGTATCCATGTTACGCCGTAATGCTGACTCAGATGACTCAACCTTCCATAATAATAATGTTACGGCATAAACCTTGCATGTGGTTACGCCGTAATATTGCTGGGTGACGTGTCTTGCCTTGAATATGTTACGGCGTAACACTGTCGTAGGGGTTACGTCGTAAAGTCTCGTAATAATCCGTGTTTTCTTCATTTTTACGTCCTTTTCCCGTGTTTCTTGCCATATACTTGATTTTACCTGAAAACAACTAAATAACAATAAATGTATCGAATTCAAGTATTTATAAGATAATTGTAAGTATTTTTAGGGGAAAATGGACACTAAAAAGTACCAAATGGATGAAAACAACTAAATAACAGTAAAAAGCTCATAAAACTCACGCTCGACATGAATGGATGCAAATTAATGCCAATGAATGCCCCATGTAGATGTCAACCCATAACATCCCAAATCCGACATGGTATACGTCCGTTAGTTCAATCTGTCGAACTATTGAGAGCTACTCACCAGAACGGGATGTCAATCCCAAGTAGATCTATTTATAACACTCGCGCTTACACAATGTAATTAACAGTTCATGATAATGGGCAGTGTAGGTTATCGTTACTTAGGCACGCTACGTAATTATTATCAAGAATGAAAAGTGTTGTACTTGTGTCCTTTTGTAAAATGAGCAATGTATCCCGCCACGAGATATGTAAATGAGTATAAAAACGAGTATGTAAATGAGTATGTAAACAAGTTTGTAAATGAGTATGTAAACCTGTTATGAAATCAAGTATGTAAACGAGTTTGTAAACAAGTTATGAAATCAAGTATGTAAACGAGTTTGGAAATGCGCATGTATTCTCCCTTAAAATGTCACACCCCGCCAAGGCGGAAACGCGAGGCGTAAAGAAGAATGGATATCATCACAACATATGGTGTCTATATAGAGAATACTGAAATGAATACTAAAGTAAAGCAAAGATACAAGGTGTCATAACAATACCCAAAACCTAATGGTGTCTTTATTAATGAGAAAGAGGTCTCGTCAATAAATGACATGCAAAACATAATACAAACAATTCATGCTAACGCATTTATTAACACATAAAATATAAATAAACTCCAAGCACTCTATGGTCTCTTCTAGCCACTTCGCTCTAACTTAGCACCATTAAGCACACCTGAAAATGATGCTTAAAAACATCAACACAACGGTTGGTGAGAGTCATAGGTTTAAGACACACAAATCAATCCTTAAAAAAACAAAACAATTTGCTGCGATTAACATAACAAATCATGGCAGAAAAATTTAAGCTACCTATCACATAGATTATTATACAACTCACAATCAATCACAAGGGAAGTAAACTTGCCCTGATCCACATAACCAAAGCCTGGGTAATCCATTACCCTTTGAACGGAATCCACAGTATGGTGAGTATTATTTCACCTCCATGTTAGATGTTGGAATGAGTAGAGTCACTACCTCCAAACCAGAATCACACAGAAATGGGTCTTATTTCCATCCTTCCAATTAGATATGAACAAGGTTAAAAAGCTACTACCCTATATCCGGAATCACAAACAATCACAACAACCATTAAGCATATCACCTATAATAAACACATATAACGTTCATGCCTCAAGTAAAACCACGTATCGCAGTGATTAAACCAATCCAAAACATTTTGCATCATTTCCATCCCAATGTAAATACATTAAAAGTGGACTATGAAAACTCCCCTTGATGCTTAGCTTCCAAAAGAATTAACAAAAGCTTCACAAACACTTCACGGATATTAAACAATTAAGCACACAATAAGCTACCATCAATTCGGCTTTCAACCCAAATGATGTAACCTTCAACTATGATGGCTATCTAAGCTATCTACATAGTCTATACTTGTTTTAACCTTTTCCAACTCTTTATAACCAATTTACACTTCAATACTTTTTATTTACACTTTACAATTTTATGGATTAGAGCAGAAATTTTATACTCACTTACGCGTCATAAACGTTACACCTTAAACACTTTCACAATTTCAAACCAAATTCACCCATTCTACATATATGTCTTATGAACCTCTCATATCTCTCCCGAAGTCATTACCCTTTCAATACCCTTAGAAATTCTTTCTCGACCCAAAGTGTACAGATTTCGGCCAGATCCAAACTCCGAAAAGTATGGCAGAGCTGATACTTTAGACGGTCCTTTCATACTTAGAAAAAATTCACAAGGGTCAACCACAATTATAAAAAACTAACTTCACGTGATTTTTTAATCTGCTAACTTGATGTCTACGTATTTTAGAAAATCAAAACCAAAACTAAAACTTCGTCACTGTTTTACACACTGTGACATTTGTAACGACTTTTGACCCACTTCAGACCATAAACACTCACGAGGATAACTTTTCTAGAATTAGATCTTTGAGGTTATCTCTTAGTACGTATTGTAACTTGTTTATTTGATCATTTATTATTGAGTTATGCTCGTTAACAAAACTGCTGTAAATTCTGCACAGTGAATTAGACAACTAATTCGGTTTGGGGAACCCTATCATTCAACCTTTTGATCAGTTCAGGGTTATTTATTCCATTCATAAACTCGGAGATCATGAGAATTTCGGGGTACGCCTTTACGTGTATGCATTCGTCCTTATAGCGCTCTACGTAGGCGCTTGTGGACTCCCCTTGGCGCTGTTTCACCTTGGCAAGCTCGACAGGGTTCTTGGCACACTTCTTCCTTTGGGTAAAATTTAAGCGAAATGCCCTTCGCAACTCTTCAAACCCATCAATGCTTCTGCGTGGTAATTTGCTGAACTAGTTCCGCGCGTTGCCTACTAACGTGGAATTGAACATGTGGCACCACACAGGTTGTGTCCAGTTTTCAATAGTGGCCGCCGATTCGAAGATTTTTAGATGGTCGTCAGGATCACCTGTCCCATCATAAGTTTTCACGTTAGCAGGCATGCGCCTTTTCTTATCCTCCGAGAAATCGCTAATGCGCCGCGTAAATGCGTCGACTTTTTGGCGACGCCATGGACGGGACATATCTTCGTCTTCGTCTTCACAATATTTGTTCTTGGATTTCTAGTGTCCCGTTTCTGCGTCCTTGTTGTCCGAGGAGTCTTCTAAGGATGAGCTTACTCTTCTGCGGCGCTTGCGCCGACTGTCCTCGAAGTCCGAACTTGGAGGACTGTCACTCGGGGAGCGCCTTTGTCCAAGCCTGCTGTGGACATCGCGACTGCCCAGCCTATCATGGATGCTGATGCGTCGGTCGTTGTGTTCATGAGTGTCCAAGTTCTGCAAGTTAGCCGTTTGAGTACCCGAACTTTCCTTCCGATTCTACCAAATATTAGAGGTCGACGGTTATCCTTTTCGCGCCTTTCCTTTTGGTGGCGCGGTGGAGATACTTCGTCCTCCGGACCGAAGTTAAGTCGGGCCTGTAGGCTCTGGGTTGATCTCTTTTTTGTTTCCTCTTGTATGAGGGCGACCAACGTCTCGTAGTTTTGAGATACGAAATCACTCGGCGCCAGTTCAGTCACGACCCCTTCCAGTATGAGGTTGTTAGCCCCTAACTCGGGACCCTTGTTTCGAAGGGGTGGGGGTGGCGGCTCGATGGTATTCGTCCCTAGCACTGTTTGGGGAGGGGTGGTGAAAGTAGCACGCTCTAGACCTTCTGTACTTGCAGTTGTGGCGGTTGTCTGGGTTGTCCCCAGGAGCGGTCCCATCGATGTGAAGACTATATCATGTGGCGTATTGGCGCTTTCAGAGACCTGCTTAGAGATCTGTCTAGAGGCATGGTCGCTCTGCTTCTTCGCCTGCGGAGTCCGATGGGTAGGGTTTCCTTGCTTTGTCATTCTAGGTTTTGGCAGTGTTCTTAGTGTTGGGTCCCACGGATGGCGCCAATCTATTGATACAAAAGTTAGACGATCCTTGATTAGGTCCGAATTAGGTGTAATACGGATCTGTTAGGCTCCGGTTTCTGTACCAATTAAGTCTTGATATATGAGACCTGCGCACTAAGAAAACAAAGCACCGTTAGGCTTACCGTAGGATTGTCTCCCACGATTATCCTCCGACGTGAGAGTAAGTAATCGGTTTAGGTTTAGGTTTTAGTAGAAGGTTAGGGTTGTGAGAGCATACCTTAGATGAGAGCCGAGGTGCTCTTTATATACTCACCAAACCCTAATGGGCTTTGTCCCATTAATTAGGTTAGTACCCAAGAGGCCCCACCGTTATTTAATAACTAGTGGGCCCACCTTATGATTATGACTCGTTCGTAACGGATGTTATAGATACCTGCGCACGTGTGCGCTAGTTGGGCCTCATGGGCCTAAATCCTTGTCGTGATAGCCCATATGTCATGGGCTTCCCCTTAGGCAGTACCGTTTGGGCCTTGGAAGACCGTATTGATGTCGCTATGGCCCATTCATTATGGGCCTGGGTATAAGTAGTATTCATGGGTCGGGTTCATGACCCGAAGTTGGACTATACATCATCAACTGGAGTTGCTGTTCACATGATGATTAAGAAGAAATAGCCTCTAACTCAAGAAATGCTTTCAAGGATGCTAAATAGAAGACTAGAGGTTGATTATGAAAGTGAGATGGAATTTGAGCTTCTCAAATTTACAAGATCACAACTTTAGAAGTAGAAGAGTGTTTGGATACATCCTCCTGATGATCAAGAAGCTAATATCGAAGAAACTTGATGATTAACAAGGTGAATATCAAGTTTAGGGGAGGATTGTTAGGAATTGAAGGCTTTTGAAGTTACTACTGTTAGTTTTGGAAGTTAATACTGCCAGTTTAAGATTGTACTGCTGTTAAAGTTTAAAGAAAATAGTCTAAGTTATTAGTACTGCTAGCTATAAAGTTAGAGCATGCCAGTACATAGTTAGAACTCCAGTATAGTTAGTACTATTAGTTAATACTTATGCTGTAATCTTGTAAAAGTTTAATACTGCTATTATATATGCATGAGTTTAAAATAGAATTAGATATTCATTATCATTATACGTGTTTTGTCAGCCCATTACAGTATTCCTTGGTGTATAAAAGAACCCTAAGGCCTAGATCAAGATATATTCAGTCTTTTCATAGTTTTTTCATAGCTACAAGGTTGTAACCCTAACACTAGTCAAAGAGTGTTCGTATTAATATATTAGAGCTTATTGTTTTGGTTGTATTTCTGTGATTCAAACATTCATTACTGTTATTCTTCTTAGTGGTATAAACTAGATTCCGCATAGTTTATATCATACACTCAAAGTGTCATTCTTAGTACCTTTGGATTTATCCAAGGACACTAAACCTTACATCAAGCTAAGGAGTTCAAGATCTGTTCATTGGGATCAACAATTTAGTTTAGATTAATTTGCATATTTGTGTGTTTGTTTTGTGTGTTTGATTATCTGCATTGTATATTTTGCATATTATGTGTTTGTGTGTTTTATGCATTGTTACAGACTTCTGAGTCGAATACTCAATACGGCGTATTCATTTTCTTGGATATGGCGTATAAATTTTTTTCAAACAATACAACGTATTCGACTCTATCATCATTATGGCTTATTCAGTTCACTGAATACGGCGTATTAAGCTATTTGACAATTTTCTTTCCTAGAGAATTTATTACAGGTTAAAATGGACAACCCTAACATTACTATAGAAGAGTATATTAGGCTTCAGGAAGAAAAGGCTTAAAAACGTGGTAAGGTGTTTAACTAGGAAACTGCTATGTATTGTAAGATCTAGGATAATGAACACGTTTATGACCTCGGATCTATTGAAACTGAATTCCCAGCTATATTCTTTAAAGACATGTTAACATCTGAAGCAGCACTCTCATGTGAGCCAATGATAAGTTCTCTTAACAACGATGAAATTGACTTTAGAATACCGTTTGACGAATCCGACGATGAAGATTGCATAGTAATTTTCGACAAAAATTCATTTTCTTACAAAATAATTTATGTCAACAATTTAGAAACGGATTCGGAAAATGATAATGATAAAGTCAATATGCCTTTGCTTCCATCACGTAAGCCTACACTCAGTTATTTTAATGATTAGACTTCTTTAAAGATTTTGAGAATGAATTTCCAGCCATTGTTTACAATGATGCTCTAACGTCTAAATCAGATTTCTCAACTGAACATGTTGTAATTCCTCAACATATCGATGAATTTAATTTAAAAGATGAAACATCATTGTCCGAATGTGATGAAGAGGAACAAAACATTTTATACTTTGATAACCTTTTTCCTTTTAAAGTAATTTATCCTGATGATTCAAAATCGGATAAGGACAATGATGATGATAAAATCAATATTAAACAGTCTTCGGGGGTAATGTAATAAATACCAATGTTGGTGCCAATGCACATGAGTCAAATAAGCTTTTGGAAATAAGTGATGATACATCTAATAAATTTTTCAAAACTGAAATGTTTATCAAAGAATTAAATGTTAATATCATGGCTTGTAATTATCTTAAAAAAGGGATGTCATTCATTTTCCTAATCAAGAATTTGTATGTACCATTTGACATCCCATTCGACCCCATATTGTTTTATAAGGATGGGATTAAATTGGGGCAAGTCTAACTTAAAGACTTTTTTATAAACAAAAGTGCTTGCCGGGAGGCAACCCGAAATGTATTTTTAATTTTTATCGAGTATGTCTTCCCAAATTTTCTATACGGCATATCTAAACCCCATGGATACGGCGTATCGACTATATGGATGTTATCCAGTCTTTATTTTCAGCACAATCTATACGACGTATTCATTAAATGAATATAGCGTATACAGGTATCAATACGGCGTATCCTGGGGAATGGATGTTGGGAATTATATTTGAGTTGATAAGACAAAACATATGAAAGATGAAGGACTTAAAAGACAAAGGAGGAATTCTTCAAAAGATGAAAGATTACAGAAGATTTCCTAGAAGATAATTGTAAAAATTAGGAAGATTTAGTTGTTTCCTAATACTTATCCTTTGTAAACCTAGTATCTCTAGTATATAAAGAGATATAGGTCATATAGTTTTCTGTGTGTCAAAGATGTAAACACCAAAAAAGTGTGTGTGTGTGTGTCTAGGCGTCAAGTCCTCTAAGTGGACGCCTAGGGTTTGTGTGTTTCAGCCCCAAGGATCTTTGATTCCTTGTTATAGTTTAGATAACACGTTCTACCATTGATCAAGGTAGAATTAGGGCTTGTAGTAGTCATTGTATAAATATGATGAAAAACCTTGTGTTAATAACAATGATTCTATGTGTTGAATATTCCGCCTTTGTTATTAGTTTATCCTAGATATAAGATCTAAACAATCTGAGCTTAAACGATCTTTAGGTTTCCACAATTGGTATCAGATCCTTGTGGCTTGTGATATCTAGGATCTACAGGGTTTTTACTTGTATAATTTCTCGTTTTTGATAAAAAAAAAGGCAAAATCGGTGATATTAGGGTTTTAAAGAAACCCTAATTCGGTAAAAGCAGAAAAAGATAAATTTAGGCTTCCACGATCTATCAAGGGTTTTAAAAACATCAATGTGGTTATTTATCTTTCAACCATACGATATAAAGTTATGTTATGATATACACTTTATTCGTTTGATTCATTCCGCATTCAAGAAAACCAAGTTTATTGATGACATATCAACAAGTGATAGGTTCGTTCATTAAAGGGTAAAAGATTGTGGAAGATTGTTGCGAACTATTTTGGGAGCAAAGATACACAACATTGCTTTGTAGACCTGCTGATGAACGTAAGATTTCTATTAGAATTAACAATAGCAGCAGGTGTTCGCAAGATAACAGAAATTCTTCTTGGCGTTTGGATTATAAAAGATTCAAGGATCTGCGAAGTTCATTAATGATGATAACAAGAAGGTTCTGAGGTTCGCAACAAGATACAAGAAGCAGCTGGTTATAGCAGGTTACTGGTTTCGGTTTTATAAAGAAGATTCAAAGATTCTGATGTCATGGTAATGGTATACTTCTTATGTTATTCTCATCAGACATGGATTGAAAGTTATCATAATAGTTTGTGTTTTCAATAAAGAAACCCTAAATCTTTAGGGTTTATATTCTTGTATTTGTTGTTTTTGTCACACCCCGTCAAGGCGGAAACACGAGACGTAACATCATGGATATCATCACAACACAATGGTGTCAACAATAGAGAAACACTAAATGCATAACTAAGTAATAAAGACACAATGTGTCATGACAATACCAAAAACCAAAAGAACGACATCTTGTATTAATGAAAAAGGGTCTCACCAATACAAGAACAATATCTCACGATCCTAATAAAATCAAATAACATTCAACAAAATCATGCAACAAACATAAAAAAACTCAGGAGCGAACTCCAATGCAATCCTAGCGGTCATTCTAGCCACCTCTCTTAACCTCAGTATTCTCATGAAGCTCACCTGAAAATGATGCTTAAAAACGTCAACACAACGGTTGGTGAGAGTCATAGGTTTAAGACACGCAAAACAAACCTTTAAATCCAATTACTGTGATAAATAAAACATAACATAGCAGGACATACAGCGTACTATCATACAAGCTAACATGCAATCACATCAATCCACATTGAGACGTTCACGCTCAATCCTCACACAAAACATAACAACAATGAGACGATCACGCTCACTCAAACAACTCACAGTAATAAGACGATCACGCTTACTACCAATCAAATCCATAAATGCCATGAGACGATCACGCTCAAGCACAACAATTCATACCATAAAAGCAAGTAGCACATAACATACAATAGTCACGTATAGCCCATGCATCATTTAAATCACATTATCACAGTAACTAAAACATTTCAAAACCTCTTTGCATCATTTTCACCCCAAGAAAACATAAGAAAAAGGGGCTATGAAACTCACCTGATGCTTAGCTTCCCAAAAGAATCCAACAAAAGCTTCACAAACACTTCACGGATAATCTAAACAATTAAGCACACAATAAGCTACCATCAATTAGGCATTCAACCCAATATGATGTAACCTCAACTATGATGGATATCTAAGCTATCTACCATAGTTCTATACTTGATTTAACCCTTTTCCAACTCCTACATATGCCATTTACACTTCAATGCTACACTTTAAATTTTCTGGTTTTGAGCAGAATTTTATACTCACTTACGCGTCCTAAACGTACCACTTAAACACTTCCACAATTCAAACCAAAATTCACCATGCTACATATATGTCCTATGAACCTCTCATAGCTCTCCCAAAGCCATTACCCTTTTACAAATACCCTTTAGAAATTCATTAATCCAAAGTGTCCAGAATTCGTCCAGAATCTGACCCCCTAAAAGTATGACACTAGATGACCACTTTAGACCTCATTATATGCTTAGAAAAAATTCAGGGGTCACACACAATATATAAACTAACTTCCACGTGATTTACTCTAACTAGATGTCTATAGTATTTTTAGAAATTCAAAACCACAATGAAATTCGTCCCTGTTTTACACCACTGAATTTTGTAACGACCTTTTACCACTTCCTAACCATATAAACTCACGAGACCAACTTTATGGAATGTCGACTCTCTGAGGTTGTTTGTTGTAATAATTTTTTATTTAATAATTTATGATTGAGTTATTGACTATTACAAAATGCACTAACTTTCTATTGTGAATTAAAACATCTAATTCGGGGTCGATCTAGACCCTAACGCTTGATCATAATCACGAAACCAAATGAACAATATGATCAAACAATCATCATTAAACTATAATACTCTAGCAAAATTTAAAAACCTAATTTATTTTCGTGATTAAACCTAATCCATCATGCTTAGATTACAAGATTTAAAAATAAGAACTAGAATTAAACAAAGAATTAGAAAATACCTTAAACTCTAAAAATTTTCTTCTTTTTCTTCTCTGGATCGGTCGAACAAACAATAGGGGTTTAGGGATCTTTTATTTTTTTGTATTTATAGGCCTCCTAAAATATATTCTAGATCAACTCTAATTAGGAATTAGACTTGGACTCAAATTTGTTTCATTTTCCCTCTTTTAAACCCAACCGACCGGCCCCCTTTAATTCTTTTTTTAGGATCCCGTTTAACACTTCATAACATATAACATACACTAATCGAACTAGAAAAGAGAAAGAGAGTGAGTTGAACTTTTAGAGAGAGAAAGATGGAGAGAGAGAGAGGAGATGAGGAAAAATAGAAAAGATATTATTTAGAAGATGAACAACTTACTTTTCTAAGTGGAAAAGTTCCTTATATACCCCCGACACTTAAAAGTGACGCGCGGGATATTTAACTAGGACCCGGGCTCGGGTTTTGCTTGGGATTAAACCCGAAACATATACAATATTAGATTAACTATCGAGCCCGATTCCCGATTATTTTTTTAAAAAAAAAGTTTTTTTTTCCTATTAACAACATTTAAAATAAGTATAGAGCGAGCTCCATGTAAGAGTGACCGAACTTCCATGTTCGACTCAATAAATTGAGGCTAACAATCTCCCCCGAAGTGAGGTCTTGAACACGGGAACGAGCTTCCTTTATTGACTCAATAAAATTGAGGCTATCTATCTCCCTCCGAATTGAGTTTCATTGATGACACTCCTTCATGAGATCGAGTGAGATTGCTTTTGTCGTTTAAGCTTGAGTGCTTCAATGGTCTTTCGTCTTCGTTGTAATCTTGTTTATTTACATGCCTTTGCGATCGGCTAAGCCATCTTGCGTCTTGTGTTTTGACCACATGCTTATATACTGATTGCTATTTCTTGAATGCTTTAAATCAGAGTTTAGCGGAAGTCTTTGTCTTTCAATCTTTGAGATTTCTAGATAGTTGTTCTTTGTAGATTGAGCATGTGCATGGGATTGAGGTTTGCCGTCACCTCTGTTTGGGGACCGCAGGTTTTACGTTAGTGATAAACGAGAAAATTGATTTGAAAATCAATCGACGTGTCACTCGTTAAAGAGTTTTTGTAAAACATCGAGAGTGTCATGTTTTTATCAAAATTCATCAACCGTCAATTCATTTACTGGACCAAATCGATATCCAGTTGTCACAAGTTTGATTCATATAGAATCTCGCAAGTCACCTACCAAGAGCTTGTTTGATGCTGGCTCAAGTAGGATTTCCATCTTCATTGTGAATACATTAGTATCACTCGGATGTTTTGGCAAATATCACAATGATATTGCGTAGGACTCTTGATAACAGCTTGTGAACCTGATGATGTTCAACAAGTGTTTGAAATGGAATGTGTCCTAACGAGATTTTGATTGATTCTCTTGGGCTCTAGACTCAATTAGTGCATTTGGTTTTAGTACTCGGAGGCATGGAGCTATTGCCAACTATTCAATATCAACAATCTCAGGTGAGATGTCAGTGATAACGTGTGTATTCCGTGACAAATGAGACAACTTTTTGTTAAGAGAACCAGAAATGGTGAGAAAGGGTGTTGCATTGCATCACTGGGTCCATGATGTCTTTTCAAATGTCAGCAATCTACTTGTGATTTTGACAGCATATGTATTGACCCGGTTTCTGCCCCTATAAGTGGGTGGAGTGTTCTTTCTTTAGACCCCTTTATCATAATTTCTTTTTCATTCTTCAACGCTTCAATGCATACCAGACGTCTTACTAACACTTGTTGTGATGGTTCCTAGTGTTAGCTCAATGTAGTCGCCATTTATTCATATATACATTCATCTCCAATCATAACTAAGGACTGCTATTTCTAACATTTGGATTTATTTGCGGTAGATCCTCGGGTTCTGGTTGGATCATAGATTGATTTCTTAACCTAACCACTTATGGACTTCAGATTCGTCGTGGAAAATTAAGATGTTGATGGGTATAAGATCGAACATAAAACCTGTTTTACTTTTTAGCAATTGAGTCAAATAGAATCATATTTTAATTACATTTTCTCCCTCTTATTTTAATTAATAAACACTTAGTTTTTTTTAAAATTACCTTGTGATTAAAAATATGTCTTGAAAAATCTTAGGGGAAGGTGAATATGGTCAGATGAATGGTTTGGAACATTTTGATAATGTTTTTGATACATAAGAATGGTCGTCGATGATGTATCCAAGGAAATTAAAACTTTGTTTTTCAAAAACTCCCCCTAATAATAGGACCAATTGAAAATTGTTGTCTTTTTGAAAACCATTGTGGAGGGTGGAGTGTTGAACAACAATTTTGAAAGATTATGAATTGTCATTCAAGAAATTCTTGAAAAGATGTGTTCACCTTTTTGAAAAACCAGTTGTTTGAGGACTTCTCTTCTAATGGTAGGGTAGGCATGAAACGTACACTCTCTCTTTTTCTTGATCTAAAACATTGAATGTCTTGTAGAACGCTTCCAGATCCGCAGAAACTGTTTAATTTTCTTGTTGTGAGGATAAGTTATAAACCTTCCTTTATTTGAAGTCCAGGTTATGTACTGATTTTTGCACATAAGCCATTTAGAAAATTAGAAATGACATGTTTTGAAACTATTTGCAACTCTCGCTCGAACTTCATTTACACACCCGTGTCAATGTTAATCAACATTTCTAAGCAAATAAATGTTATCGATTCCAAGAGACATGTCGAGAAGATTCTTTTTGGAAATTTTCTGTTTTTCAGATTTTGTATTTATATATATATACCTGTTATCCTCAGCATTGCTATGTGAAAGTGGAATAGTAATTTCAACTATTGTCGTGATGTAGCTGTCTTGTTTGCTTAAGGAACAACTTTTGGAACCAGCTTTGAACTTGATTGTTCATTGCTGTGGTCGTGAATTTCGAGTTCTGAACGGTTATGATCAGAAGTCATTGCCATGAAGACCGGACTTGATCTGCTGCGATCAAACATCTTTTGAACATTGAGGAACGGGGCCTGAAGTGTTATTTTCAGCAGATACCATTTGACATTGACAACCGAGGCTTGAACTGCTATGTTCAAACGTTATTTGAACATTGAGGAACAGGGCCTGAAGTGTTATTTTCAGCAGACACCATTTGACATTAACGACCGAGGCTTGAACTGATGTGTTCAAACGTCATTTGAACATTGAGGAACGGGGCCTTAAGTGTTATTTTCAGCAGACATCATTTGATGTAGCTCGTCTTTTGTGAAACCATTCTGGCACTGGTTTCTTAGATATTAGAAATTTTAGCAACCATACTCTGAGATTTTCCTGTTTTTCATTGTATAGTGCATCTGCGTAGCTTTCCAGTTGGAACCCACCTAAGACAAACAGTCTTGAGAATTCTACCTGTTGGTTGCCACCTAAGACAAGATCTAGGAGTCCTTGTTTTCTCAGGGACAGTGGTAGTCTTTTTGTGTGAAAACCTATGTCCTTTGGGGATCAGTCTTTCTGGTTTCTTAGATTCACTTGTCTTTTCAACGGGCACATATCTCTTTGTTGTGTTATGGGATTTTGCGTCCTTAATCTGTGCAGAAGCACGAGGATTTAACTTTGAGAGGTATTCTAAGACGCATTCATCATGATTTGCACTGTAAAGGCACTTTTTGCATGTAGGACATTGCAAGTCATTGAACTTCAAGAAAGGCTTTTGTTTCCTATGTTCTCCTAAGTGAACATCTTTGTTTGAAACCCGACTACTCATTGATGCTTGCCAATTCCTAGGTTTTGGTTTGCAACCATTAGCAGTGTTGGGTAATCTAGCAGGATCAATCATACTAGGTTTTCCATTCACTTCTTTGTCTTTCTGAAGTTGTGCACTTTTCTTAGCTTTCTCTAGGTAGTAGTTATGAACCATGTCATTTGAGCCTACTTTTTCCCTTGGTGACTGATGTGACACATGCTTTGGGCAATTCCTAGAGGGGCCAGGTGCAATCACATTGGTGTTTCGAACTGCTTGTTTTCTAATCTGAGGCAAATTCTGTTGAGTGACTTGTTTAAACAAACCATCCGACACATTAGTTTTATTAACCGACTGTTTCGTTTGAAAACTTCTCATTTCAGGAGAATTTGAAAAAGGAGTCGGTTTTCCTAAAACTGATGGTTTTGGAATTCGTTGAGCATTTGGTTGTCGAACAACAGATGGTTTATTAAACTGAGTTTCCACAGACTTTCCCTTGCAGTTCTCGATGAGTTTCTTTAACTCACTTATGGCTATGTTCTTGTCTTGCATTTGAGCTTTCAAATCTTGTATTTCATGATATTGTTCACGTTCTTTTCGAAATACATTCATTAGATCCGTTTTCTTTGCAAAGTGAGTTGTTTTTCCATTTGTTCTTTACATTGCTTGTAAACAGTTTGGGTGGTATTCAAGGAAATCGAGTGGTTTTTCCAGTTTAGAAAACTTTTAACAAATTATACGAACTTCTTTAGTTAACAGATTCTAGTTTGTTTCGAAATCTATAGATCAAGACTTCACATTCTTTGACTTTAAAGAAGATACAAAGCATTGTAATTCATTATTAGCATTTAGAATCAGACAGAGAAAGACAAATACGAACATGTAACAACTTTAAGACACACACTCTCCGAGAAGTAGATCAATATGTTTGAAAAAATAAGCCTTTTTGATTCAAGTTCGTCATCTCCTTTCAAGATTAAAGTACTCCAAATCGACATGCATTTCCTCTTTAGTTCATGAACCAATAATGAAATGTCTAGTATAGTTTTGTCTGAAAGAGGCATTAATAAGATTTTGATCAAAACTTCCATACTCTTAGCAGTTGGGTTAGGAAATGCACTATTAGTATGATTAGACCAAGTTTGTTGACAAATTGTTTTTCTACAATGATTGAAGTTGTTTTGTCATGTCGTTATAAATTTTCTACTTTTACAATGGATTTAGAAATGGGTAGAAAGGCCCAGGTTTTTAGCAAGTTTGCTTTGTCCTAACAAACGTTTTTTCTCCCCATGTCTTTCCTAACATCTTTAGCGCGTTCCTACTTGATCAAGATAGGTTTTGATGGAGGTTTGAAAGTTTCATAAAGACTGTTTTTGATATTGTTATAATCTAAGGTTTCACTTTGTCTTTATCCAATTCTGATCTACTCTCCTTTACAAGTAGCCACTGACTCTTCCCCATTGGGGCTAAATCGTTCAGCAGGAACAGAAAGTATTATAGGGATCTCATACAAACCAGGCTTTTCAATTGAGCCTATTTTGAGGTACTTTGGATTAGCAAAGGTTGATCTACCATTATACGTTGCGCATTTGGGTACTAACATGTGAATGGTCTGAATTGACTGATTGCGTTTATAAAGAATTTCATTTAAAAACTTTATTTGTTTATCCATTTCAATCATTTTGTCAATATCTTTATCTTCCTTAACCTTTAAATCCAAAATGACCTTTGTGTTCTCTTTGAGATAACCTTCCAGTTGTGACTTTGTTAAAAGACTCTTTTTGACTAATTCATCGTGTTTCTGATTGAGAACTGAAATTTCATAGGCTTTAGTTTTCAAACCTTCTTTAATTTCAATGTCTTTTAAAGTTAATAGTCCTAGAGTTTCATTTAATTTTGTTTGAAGAATCTCATAATCAATCGTCCGGTCATTAAAGGCTTTGTACTTTGCAAACTCATTCTGTTTGTTCTGAAGTGCAATCAGACAACTATCCCGACAACTAATAGCCTCCCCCAGAGCACTATTGGTTTCATCAAGGTTAGTTTTGCACTTTTCCAATTTTTGAGTCAATGATGCGTTTGCTTTCTTTAATTGCTTTAAAATTGTTTTGTTTTCCTCAGTATCAAGAGTTAGATTAGCAATTAGATTAGCAAGCGCAACACGCTCATCAGCACATTCTGCAACATGTTTCTCAGAATGTGGTCTTTCATTGGCAAACACATTCTTTTCATTATTGTTTTGTACCTGTTCCAATGGCGTATCAGTAGAACTTGATTCTGCAGGTAAGACTTCCTGAATCTTTGCCATGAAACCGTAATGTGCTTCCAATTCCTTCTTATCAATCTCTTCATCTGATACAATCCCACTGCTTGTTTCATCTCCTGAACTTGTAACCGATGATTGAACCTCTTGAACCTTGCACTGTTGAATCTGCAACTGTCTTTCACTCAACTTTTTCAACGTCATCTTAAGCTCTTGCTCATGACTTGCTCTTTCTATTATACATGATGATTGTTTCCTTGAATGTTTGAGCTGTCATATTAGTGTATTCTCTGAAGTTTTCTCTTACTTCTCGATCTGATGAACAAGATCTTGAATAAATATCGAGAGGCTTTAACAAGTCAGAGTTAATGAACCTTTCAAACTGTAATTTGATCACACTTAGAGCGGATTTGGAATCCATCTCGTGAAGTGTTTCTGCATTGAGAAGTGTTTCTAAGTTATTCATGTGTTGAGATAACTGAAACTTGAAGGTTCTGACACTATCACCAAAGAGTTGTGCAAAAGCTTGTTGATACAATATACTCTGTCTTTCGAGAAGTTGAGTGGTTGATTTAAGTGCATTTAATTTGTTCAAGGAGTTTTCTTTGAAAATCTTTGCTTGCATCTGCAGTTTCTGTATCTCTGGTTCCTCTAAAACTGAACCCGAAGATGAAGTAACCTTTGTTCCCATTTTATCGTGAATTATGAAGTGTGAAAATTTTGTTGGATCTTAAGTGGATATGATGTGATTGATGAATGTTGTGGTTTTAATACAATTGACGTTCACATGGGAATTTACAAGTCTATATTAGAACCGATAAAAATTTAACGGGAATTTACAGAAATCAATAGAAAACCGTGAATGATTTGAATTCGGAATCACGGCCAATGATTAATTGTCTAAAACAAGATAATTTTTCTAGCTAGGGTGTAGAAGCAGATTTTTAATATAGCTCACCAAACTGACACGGCCTAAAAAATACAGATGGCCGTGAGTCTAGAACAAAAAACCAGT
Organism: Tanacetum coccineum; assembly: GCA_026074375.1. Taxonomy (NCBI): domain Eukaryota; kingdom Viridiplantae; phylum Streptophyta; class Magnoliopsida; order Asterales; family Asteraceae; genus Tanacetum; species Tanacetum coccineum. Next base: position 43,467 of record BQNB010023518.1, read on the forward strand.
CAAGACACAAATTCCAAAAATAAGAAAAATGTCAATAAATCATGGTAAACGAGCTTTTTGGCCTTTGAAAAATCCTTAACCAACTAAAAGGGGTGGTTACAGCGAGATTCCAGTCTCGTTTTTTCTTCGATTTGAAGAGGTCACAAATGTCCTTAAACGAGGAAACTTAACGGATCAAAATTATGGCTGTTTTACTGAATACTCTTTTCTTCACCACAAGATTTCTAATCAAAAAGCAATAATAAAAAATTGTGGCCAGAGTAACGTTAGTCAAAACCAGTCGAGGTCCTCAAAACTCAACCGGTATTCAAAACACAACGATTCACAACGGAAAGCAGCCAGTTTCCCACCCCCTCAAACGCAATGAGTCAAAACAGCAGTAGAGTCAAAACGCAACCAGTCTCAAACGCAATGTGACTCGAAAACGCAGTGAGTCAAAAACCAATGAGTCAAAACGCAATGAGTCAAAAACAGCAACAAGAAGAAATCAAACGCAGAGCATGAAATTTTGTCATTTGTCAAAACCAATGACGAAATAACGATTTTATTTTCTTCACCATAAAATCGCCTTATAATTACACTTTTTTTTTATTTTATGATTTCAAGTTGTGAAGGTATTTTTCTTTGTAGGGGTTTTTTTTTTTTTTTAATTTTTTTTATTAATTGATTTTTTGTTTTATATTTTTTTTTTTTTTATTTTTTTTATTTAATTTTTTTTTCCTTAGTTTTTTTTTTTTTTTTTTTGTATTTTTTTTTTTTTTTTTTTTTTTTTTTTTTTTTTTTTGTATTTTTTTTTTTTATTTTTTATTTGTTCTTTTTTTTTTATTTTATTATTATTTTTTTTTATTGTTGTTTTTTTAATTTTTTTTTTATTTTTTATTTTTTATTTTTTTTTTTTTTTTGTTTGTTTTTTTTATGTTTTTTTTTTTTTTTGTTTTTGTTTCATATTATTATATAATATATAATAAATTTTTTATATTTAAATTTTATTTTAAACCAAGAAATTTTTTGAATTTATTTTATTTACTTTTTTTTTTTTTTATTTTTTTTTATTTATTAATTTTTTATTTATTATTATATTTTTTTTCGTTTATTTTTTGTTTACTTTATAAATATTTATTATCATTTTTTTTTTCTATAAAATTATTTTATTTATATTTTAGAATTTTTTTTATGATTTTATTTAGAGTTTTTATTTCATAATAAAATTTTTTATTTTTTTTGATTTTTATTTTTTTATATTATTTATTATTATTTATTTATTCCTATTATTTAAGTTTTTATGACCTACTAACTTGATATTTCTCTTGCACAATTCGACCTTAGCCTAGATCTGTGCTTAATAACATTAAGCCATTCAACATCTAATGCCATAAAAATTATCGGGTTTTTATTTTTTTCTATTTGACTTATTATTGACCACGGTAATCAACACCGAATACACACGTAGCGTCTGATTCAATTGTAGATCCCGATAAACACTTCACTTCAACAATCGATCACGAAATCGGACTAGAAATGAGAAAGAGAAGATGAGTTGTTTTAAGAGAGAAAGAGGATAGAGAATATAAGAGAGAAAAGAGAAAATATATTTTAGAATATTTGGAACAACTTCAGAACACTTACTTTCCAAGTGGACAGTATCCTTTATATAAGAATTTAAACACCCCCGACTCTTACAAGTGACGCGCAGATATTTAACAAATGACCCAACCGGCTCGGTTTGCTTAGGATAAACCAAAACAAATACAATATTAGATAACAAACGAGCGCCCGATTCCCGATACTTTACCAATTTACAACGTTTAACTAATTAAAGACCAAGCTCCCATCGTGAGTGACCAGAAACTATCCTTGTTCGCCTCAATAAAATGAGGCTAACAAATACAATATTATTCTCTCCACTTCCACATAAGTGAATCTCTCTCGGTTTGAACAGTAAGACCGGATGTCTTCTGACATTCTGCTCTTAACACTTAAGCTGTTAAACATTTGCCACATATTCAGCGATGATTGCCTTCAAGTTAAGGGCCACCAATAGAGTTTCTTAGAATCCTGATTCATATTGTCCCAACCTGGGTGAATGGAATACTTGATTTATGTACTAACATGCATATCAAGTCTCTCATATTTACCAAAGAAAGCTAAAACCAACTTCGATTCTTGATACAACGGTTCCATCAGACGTATTTCAAATTATTTATGTCCATATCCTCGTAAGTTTTTCAAAGCTTGAGTTTTCTTGTTTGATGCTTAGTTGAGCTTTGAGAATTATGTAAGGTAATTTTGGATGAATGGTCATAACTAATGACTAACTTTGAGTGGTTTGATTCGTTTCCTTACGGATTCTAAGGCATCTGCTGAACATGGAAGAAACATTTCCTTTCCAGGATGCTAGCGAATTTCCACCAGCGTCATCTGCAAGCTAATTCTAGCCAACGGCATTGTCACATGTTCAACTCTTACTGATTCAGATATTGCCTGAAGACTTTTATGATCAGTGAACATATACATATGGTGCCATACAGATAGTTTCTCTAGAATTTTAAGAAGCGAACACTACTTGACTCATAATCAGATCATGATGGTATAATTTCTTCATTAGGCTTAAGTTTCGGTATGCAAATGCAACAACCTTCTCTCTTTGGCTTTAAACACCGCTCCCAGACCTTGATGGGATGCATCACAGTAAATAACAAAATTGTCATTTCCTTCTGGTAATGCTAAAATTGGAGCTTCACATAGCTTCTGTTTTAAGCAGTTGAAAAGATGTCTCTTGGTCTTCGCCTCAAATATACTTCTTGTTTTTCTCTGGATAATTCAGACAAAGACATTGCAATCTTCGGAAAATCTTTGAATAATCTCGGATAAATAACCGTGCAATGCCTAAGAATTGACGTAGTTCATGGGTGTAGTAGGAGATGCCCAATTCTTAACTGCTTTAATCTTGGCGGGTCAACATGAATTCCTTGACTAACAATTCAAGTGTCCAAAAAATTGCACGATCCAAATCCGAAATCACACTTGAGAATTTGGCAAACAACTTCTCTTTCTGAGTAATTTCTAGGATTATTCTCCCCAAATGATTTGCGTGCTCCTCTTTTTTTTTCCCCCACTTTTGTTTTTTTTAAAACCGACAAGAGTAGATAAAAAATATTCATCGATGAAACACCATTACGAATTTGTCAAGTATTTTTACACAGCACGGTATGCATGAGATCCATGATACAGCAGGCGCGTAGTTAAACCAAATGGCAATTACCTGAAATTTAATAAATGTTCGTATCTTGTACAGAAAAAGCAGTCCTTGGGATTAATCTTCATCCCCTGACACCAAAGTTATGATAGCCTGATCTTAAGTCAACTATCGAGTAGAACACTCCAAACCTTGAAGTTTGTCCAACTACGTCATCAATCCTGGGTTAATGGGTATACGTATTCTTTACGGTATGTATATTTCAACTCCCCGTAATCGATGCACATCCTGAAAGACCCATCTTTCTTTTTGACAAATAAGACAGGAGCTCCCCAGGGTGAAGTACTTGGTCGGATAAAACCTCGATCTAATAACTCTTGCATGTGTTTAAGATCGTTTCCTGCATTTTCTGAAGGAGCTACATGCTATAAGTTGCTCGGATACATGTGTCTACTATCGTCCTGAATTAGACGATTTGGAATTCTACTTGGCGAACAGGAGGAAGGCCAGGTAGAACTCTTCAAGAAAAACTTCCGTACTGACTACTGGGATATCTTCTAGTCTTTTCTCGTTTGACTTCTTTTCCATTACTTGGATTACGAAAACTTGACAACCTCGAGATATATATCTTTTGGTTTTTATACAAGATATAAGATTTAGTCGGGTTTTACTTTGGTACCTCGAATGATCAAAGTTTCACCATTGATTGGGATATGGATGACTTTCTCATCACAAATAATTCTAGCATGATACTTGGATAACCAATCCATACCAATGACGACGTCGAAACTATCGAGTTTGATCGGCATAAGATCAATTTTGAAAGGTTGGTTTAACAAAGTCAGAGTTGCACCCTGAATAACGGTGTTTGTGCTTACTAGGTTTCCGTCAGCCATTTCGATATTGTAAAAGGTATCTATAGTAATGTGTGGAATATTTAGTATAGAGGCAAGAGATATGGATAACGAAGCTTTTATCGCTCCAGAATGAAATAAAACTCAGTTAGAGTGGTTGGTTTTAGAAGCAACATACCCGTGACTGACGTTCGGGTCTTGTGAGCATTCTAACTCCTCAAACATGTTAGGCTCCATCCCTTGGCATAGGTTTGTTGTGTCTTGCGACACAGAGCTTTAGCAAATGCCCCTTTCTCTCGCACAACATGACAAGTAACTGTCACTGGGTAGCCTGATTGCTGTCATGTGCTGGCCCTTTGTTCTGCAGTTCGTTCGGTTTAGATGGCCCACCTTGTTACGAGTATTACACTTAACATGACAAGGTCCCTGTGTGATATAGAGGTGGCATTTCTTACACAATGGACGGTTTCCCAATATACCCATTGTTTAAGGTTGGAGTGACAACATAATAGACCTGCATAGTTTCCTGTCTTCTATTTATGTTGTGGTTGGTGATAATTAGCTGTTTGTTGGTGTTGGTGTTTAACGTAGTTGTTGTTGTTGAAAAGTTCTTCAGTCTTCAAACTTTCGTTTGTTGATACACTTTGATACTGGCACCGGATAGTGCTTGTTTACCTGATCCATTAGCCTCTGGCTATGGTCTAAAGCTTCCTCTAAGTTTTGAGCGATTTAAAGGCAGTAACATTCCCTTCAATACTTCGAGGCAATCCCCCGATGAAAACTTCCATCATTTTCTTAGAATCTAGCACCATAGTGGGACATAAGGTTGCTAATTCCTGGAATCTTCTCACATATGTCTTAAGATCATTCCCCTTCATAGTCAGATGGTAAAATTCATCTTCCATCTTCTGGACCTCAGTTCGGGGACAATACAATCTTATCAAAAGCTTCTTGAAATCAACCCCGTAAACTTTAAGCTTCTCTATCTCCAATATGTTTTGGAATGCAAAAGAATTCCACCAGGATAGAGCTTCTTTAGGTAAAATACCAGTAGCAAACTTCACCTTGCAGTCCTCCATACAGTTGCTACGGGAAAACACTAATTCAGTTCGCTCAAACCAGCGGATAAGACCAACAACTCCTTCTGTACCTTTGAAGTTGATAGGTTGGCAGCTCATGAACTCTTTGTAGCTATATTTTCTTGCTACATGAGCTTCTCTTGGTCTGGTGGTATTATCAATATTGTCCCCCCATGTTAGCGCGTTACTTCCAGAAGCTACGGAAACACTATCAGCAACTATTTCTTAATGGCAGCCTGAGATCATGGCTTGGGTTGCTCAAATGTTGACGTCCTTTTGGAGGCAGATCTATCAAACATAAGACAACAACGTAGATAAGAATGATATCACAATTCATTTCTTTAAAATGCGTAAGGTTCCAAATGAAACATTGTCACAGATAGTGAATCATATATACTTATGTATTGATATGAATTCTAACAAGCAATACTAAAAAAACAAAAAATCTTAGTTTATTTTCTAGGAGGTCATGGTAAGATACATAATGATGAAGACGAAGATGAAAAGATAGTGATACTGATGTAAATACAACCGGATCACCATTATATATATATATCATGACGACTTTTCCTTTGTACTGTACAAAGCTACAAAATTTTACAGTGTTGTTATTATACCACACATCCTAGGCTAGGTTCTCTAGAAAAAGCTATAACCATATCAATCTAGTGTTCGACGAGTCCTCTCCTGCTTTTCTGTGAGTTTATAGAGTGCATTAAGAAGATTTTCCTTGTCCTGCTTGTTAACGAGCCTGATATATTGAATGATTTGTTCTAGATTTAGCAATCCTGATAGCGAGCCAGAGCAATCTTGCTATGTATTTCCGTTTGATTTCTTGGAAGTTTTAGCAATTTGAGTATGAGACTCTCAGAGTTAGCTTCCCAGATTGGTCAAAATCATGTTGTCATATCACCCGACCTTTTCCAAGACCAATTTATTTGTCTTTTAGTGCTCAATTCGGTCGAGAGCAGATTCATCTAGGTGATTCAAAATAGTCCTCTAATTTTCTCCTCGTGACGTTCCAAACCAAACATGTCTTGCGAAATTTCTCATATCTCAAATGCTTTGAGGTAAGCAGAAATAGAGGAGGATGCTCTAATCCACGACTTACGGTTCTATAAGTGCAAAAATTCTCAAGAAGAAATGATTTCTTGAGTGATTAAACATTGGAGATAATGATTGAAATGGAAGCATAAAAGTTGGGTGGAGAAATAGGTGATCTTTAGCATAGTAGCTTGCATACCATTATATAGGCGAAGGTCTCTGAAAAAGTAAAGAGTTGGTAAAGCTATGCAACTTAAACCGAAATGAGTTAATTGAAGATGCAGAATAAGTTTTTCTTGGGTGAAGTTGAAGACATAGATTTTGGTGAGGTCCCGGGAATATTAATCAGAAAGTTAGAGGAAAAAGCATCCCTCTGATACTGAGAATAGGGTGCTGGGGCAGACATCGCTCTTTAACAACCCAGTGGTAAATAACATAAGTTATTTATATAATAATATAATAGTTATGTACTTTACATACTATTTCGGAAGATGTAGTAGCACAGAGGACTTTCTTGGATGGAAAAAGAAAAGTAGTTATAGTTAAGGTTTCAACCTTGTTCTCTATAACCTGGCTCTGATACCAATCTATAACACCCCTATTTTTTGACAAAGCAGCGGAAGCTAATCTGTGGTATTATTTCATAGTACAACAGTCATAATCATAGAAAACGAACTCAAAGAACTTTGTTAAAAGAAAGTTATCATTCATTATTATTTCAAGCAAGTTTTACAAACAGAGGTCCCAAAAATCAAGAAACATAAAGTTTGAATGATAACGGTTTAGCCATCTTAAAGTCCGTGCAACTCCGTGCCAATAGATATGCTTCAGGTTACCTTAAGATAAACAACTAAAAAGTCAAACACAAAGGTTGATTGAAATTCATAGGTTAATGTTTAAACATTTTTGAAAAATTAACAAGTTCAATTGATGGGTTGTAACGTGGTTAAACCACCCATAAGTGTAATAATTGCAATGAGTACAAAATATTAAGAAAAATAGTATTATGCCCTAGAGCTCCTGACAACGAGACCTTGAGATTAATCATAATCACAATGTTTCCCACTGGGGTGCCTTTGAGCCAAACACCCGCATAGTGATTCAAATGAAGTGCGTTTTTGTTACCATAAAGGTGAAAGGTACACTAACGGGGGAGGTTGAGTCCCAAATAGTGATCTATTCACATATTCGGCTTACTTCTCCAAAAGTAAAATTAACTGTTCATGGAAAGTCGAGGTCTTAATGGTCAAAAGAAAGGACTTAGCAATAATATATCAGATATCATACAGTTGGAAAAATGCTCGTATTCATAGTTATAACATGTACATCGCCCCTGGCGGGTTTAATGAAAATAATAGAAAAATTGTAAAATGCAGGACTAATGAACACGACCTAACATGGAAAATCTGATTATGGCAAAAGTAAATCAATGAAATAAACGGTTTTCTTCATCGCAACCTGGGATAATAAGTCGAAGTCTTAATGCATGATGTTATGTTTTTCAAACTTAATAAGTTTTCAACGTATTACTTTGCTTTATAATATTAGGAAATAGTGTAATCAACTGATCGTAGTGCCATTATAATTCAGAGGTCATGTAATCCAACGTAATGAGGAGCCAGGACACTTTAATCGAAAACCCAGCAAACACGTCAAAACAAAAACTTTAAATGGAACCCCTCTCATGAAATTCCTAGTAACGTGATACGATAAGCTTATTAGAGTTATTCTATCAAAAGTAGTCGATGATAAAATTCGTTTAAATATATAACGTAATTGTTTTAATAATGAGCGTCGATACGATGATAATAACGATTAATGTTGTCGGTATAATCGAGTTTTATAATATTAATAATATTTTTTATAATTTATAAATAAAAAAAATTATATTTTATATTTTTTAAAGTTTGCAAAAAATGAGCAATATATACCTCTTATTTTATAAACTTATACAAGTTTAGTCTCTTATATAGTAAAGTATAGATAAATTTTTAAAAACCTTTTAACTTTAAAACTTGGCAAAACATGTCCTTATAGTTATAACTTTAGAATAGTGACATTTTCAGCCCCTCTAGTTATAAATTTTAGAAAGTCACGATATATACCCCTATGCATTAGCAAATCAAGTCGAAAAAGTCATGCAAGCTTATTTTAGGGTTCCAAATGATATTTTCAGGTTATAGCTTATTAGAATAAGCAAAAAATATGAATATCTAAAGTAAAAAATTTTAGAAATAGATTCGTTAGCTAGAAAATCAAACGGTTTATTTTAGGGTTTAATCAAAAACCATGGGTTTGAGGATTCAAGTTTTAACACGAGTACCAATTACGATCCTTAGAATATTTGAACATTCTAATACAGATTAAAAAGCTTATTTAGATCAGATTTTTAGCTTACTTGAGCTAAAATGGTCGAAATTGGTATTTCGTGGTTCATACGCCTAGGTAAATGACTTCTAGGGCTTCTTTTTCTTAGTATCTGCTTCTATCTGTATCTTAAGGGACCTTCTACATCTTCCTTGACTTGAGCAAGAACACCATTGATTGTGAAGAAAAATTGGTGTGAGGTGTATTATGAAATGAATAGGGTGTTCGTCTTATATAGGTTTGAATGACCCAGGTGCCTAATTTGGGGTTTGAGATTAGTGTCAAGTGCAAGGATAGATGATTCATGGGAGCTATAGTGAGATATTGAAGCTAGAAGAGTAGGATTGAATGGTGGAAGGGTGTATGAGGGTTTCGGGTACAATGGAGTGACAAGAAGGTGACAAGGCTAACTTGGTGGCCAAGGTAGAGATGAGTGCTGATGTTTCCTTGCTTTGACATTGTGGACGATATCATAGCGGTCTTAAGTGGTATCCTTGGGATTGGTTGAAAATAAGGTTTCAAAAAATGAAATAAAAATGGGTGTCGAGTTTAATTAGGCACGGTTAGGGATTTATGGATTTTTAGAATCGATTCGGTTTAAGGTTAGGGTAGTTTAGGGTTAGGTTTAAGGTTTAATGTAGGATTATGGTTTTAGGATTCGGTTTAAGGTTTAGGTTTAAGAATTAGGTTTATTTTAGTTTAAAATGAAATAGGGTTTAGGGTTTCTTCTTTAGGTTTAGGTTGATAGATTAGAGTTTTAGGATGACTTAAGTCTAGGTTAGGGTTTAGGAGTTATGCAAATAAAGTGCTTGTACCAGTTGTGGCTAAAGTGGTGGTAATGTTTAAACATGATTTAGGAGCTTAAATGACCTAATTTGGTTTTTAGGCATGATTAGCTTGTACATTGTGCTTTAGAAAGTTGTAACTTGATTTAGAAGGGAAAAGATATTCAAATGTTATGCATTGTACACTTTTACACATGCTTGAAGGCTTGCACATTCATTTTATATATATACATTACATATAATTAGGGTTTTGATAAAAAAACGTTTACCGTTAATGCTTGTTTAGCAATAACGGTTTTTATAAAAGTTACGAAAAATGGACTAATGTACTGGTGAAAAATTTTAAATATTAAGATATAGACTTTGCATATAAAGATGTTTTATCAGATATAAACATAGATATAATTGCTATAGTAGTTGCGTGGCTTCGTTAACTTAGAGATGCAAGTTACATTTAGCATAAATAAGATAAATCAAATATTATCCCTGTACAAAAGGTTGTAAATATAGATAGATATTACAGTGCATCTAATTTAATAGATGGATAATTACATTGATGAAAATTACAGGTTGTTATAAAACACCCAATGCACAACTCCTAAACCCTAAACCTAATTCCTAAATCATTCTAAACCCTAATCCTAAAACCCTAATTCATCTAACCCTAAACCAAAATCAAAACCAGAGCAAACCCATTATACCATAAACTATTTCCATATAGTTTTCCAGAATCTGATCCGTTAATAGCAACAATAAGATCTGGGCAAAATCATAGGGATCCGGGTATAAGTAAAAACACAAGTTTTAGCCCTATTTCTTGTGATAGATTTGCCGATTGAATCCCCCGGATACGACTCGGATGAATTAATTATAGCCGAAATGTGCAAAGTGCGCAAATTCTGGCACACCTTAGTAAATGGCTGTATCTTAGATTTTGTATATTACCCCTGAATATGTAAAACTAAAAGTTGTAGAGGACTCAAATATCTAACCATGCTCACTGGTTTGAGGTTGATCGGAAATACGGTTTGTAAATGGCACCCAAATTACCGGGACTGATGTTGGCTGTCCAAAAACAACCAAGTATAAACTAAATAAACACCTCAAGCTCCTCCATGACTCACCACACCACCTCATCACCATGACCTCACCACCACATCACCAATCACTCTCGCACCTTACAAGCAACCTACATCACCCCATGTCACCTAACATGGCCACCAAGCTCTAAAACCCCAATCATCACCCTACTTCTCATCTCCTCCACCTTGCGTATGCTAATCACTATAGCTTACAATAGTCACTCCCTAGCCTTCCTTAGTCACCCTAGTAGCTGGCATGAATCACTAATCTATAACTAAGCCACCACATCAAGCTAGAACTTGGGCACCAAGTTAGTTCTTGCCAATAAATAGTCAAACCAAAACACACACTTTCATTCATTCCAAAAACACTTCTCCACCTCAAAACTTTGCTCTAGCCTTGCACTAGCAGAAGTATAGAAGTCCCAAGGTGTGTTTAGAAACCTAAGGAATTCCAGGAAAAGCCCTAGAACTTGCCCTCCCAAGCTACACGAACCAAAAAACCTCCATTTCGACCCATTTCAAGTTGTAAGCTTTTTCTACTCGTCCTATCAGCTTTGCTACTATTTTAGGTTGTTCATAAACTCTATTAGATCATGAAGGAACTCTTTGTTAAGAGCCTTGAACATCAAACCTATTCGAATTGTTTTAAAACCCTAAAACGTACCCGTTTTGAATTTTTTTTCAATCACGAGCCCTTTTCATAAACTTTGAGCATGTTGGAACTTCTTATTTTTGCTTATTCTAATAAGCTATAACCTGCAAAATTCTTTTTGAATCCAAAAATAAGCTTGCATGGCTTTTTGGACTTGTTTTATAAATCGAATCCCATGCAAGGGTATATATTGTAACATTTTAAAAAAATAACAACTACAAGGGTAATTTCTGCCATTTTATTAAATTTATAACTATGAGGGGTTGTTTTGCCAAGTTTTAAAGTTAAAGGTTTAAATTATATATACCTTTTATATAAAGGACTAAACTTCTAAAAGTTTAGAAACCAAGGGTATATATTGCCATTTTTGCATTCTTAAAGGTATAAAATGAAATATTTTTATATTAATTGTAAAAATATATATTAATTTTATAAGACTTGATTTTATTAAAACCCGACACATTTATCATTATTAAATCAACCGATCGAGTGCATATAAAACAATATACGTTATATAATTAACTAATGTATCATCGACTGAGACTTATGAAGAAATCTAAATCTAATCTATCACGTTACTAAGGGAATTTCAATGTAAGGGGTTTCAATTTTGGGGTTCCATTTGGGCATTTGTTTTGACGAGTTTGCTGGGTTTACGATTTAAAGTGCCATGACTCCTCAAACGATACTATATGGCCTCTGGATTATGATAGCCCAAACAGTGATATACTATTTCCATAAATTAATAAATTAAAGTAATACGTTAAAATTTATGAAGTTTAAACATAAACCATCACACTAAGACTTGACATATTACCTCAGGTTGCGTGACGAGGCCGTTACATTCACTTGATATACTTTTTCCATCAATCAGATTTCCCCTGTTAAGGTGAGTTCGTAGCCTCGCTTTTAAATCTTTTGAATACTTTATAAACCCGCGAGGGGGATACATGCTTAAACCATGAATGCAAGTGTTTTTCCAACTATATGATATCCAGATATATTATTGCCTAAGTACCTTCCAATGCCACTATTTCCATATCATGAATCATTAATTACTTGCATTGCGAGTGAACGCGAATATTGTGGATAGATCTATAGGGGTGTGACGACTCCCGTTGGTGTGCCTATACTTTTGGTACCAATAGCACTATATTTGACTTAACGGGTAACCTTGGCAAGTTACCTTTCCACGGGGACATTTGTTCCTCAACGAATGTCACTACGGTGATTTCCATGTTAACGTATTGATGTCATGAGCTTAGGGCAATAATACTTTTTTCCATAATAATTGTACTCATTGCAATTATTACACTTATGGGTGTATAACAACGTAACCCACTATTATGATGACTTGTATTCAAATTGTTTACCAAAAACCTATGAATTTCACTCAACCTTTGTGTTGACCTTTTTAGCATGTTTGTCTCAGGTAACTGAGCATCTTATGGCACGGAGTGAAACGGACTTGAAGATGGCTAAACTGTTATCATTCAAACTTTATGTTTTCTTGTAGATTTTGAAACCTCCGTTTGTAAAAACTCTGATTAAATAATGAATGTTAACTAAATTTTCCAAAAACGCCTCTTTTGAGTCATTTTCTATGATTATGACTATTGTACTATGAAATAATACCCCAGATTAGCTTCTGCTGCTATATGTCAAAAATGGGGGTGTTATAGATTGGTATCAAGAGCCACGGTTATAGAGAACAAGGTTAAAACCTTAACTATAACTACTTTTCTTTTTTCCATCCAAGAAAGTCTTCCGTGCCACTACGTCTCCTAAAAAGTATGTAAAGATACATAACTATTATAGTATTATATA